>JAZKJV010002271.1:0-255985 GCA_037367405.1 Ottelia alismoides
TATCTTTATCCCACCTTAACCTACCTTTATTCCACCTTATTCTTCTTATTCCTATCCTCTAGCTGAACAAAGAATAAACTCTTATTCTCCTTATTCCTCGTCCTTATTCATGTTTATTCCCGAACCGAACGGGCCCTTAAAGCTTAATCGTAAGAAAAGTTAAATGCATAGGTGTGGTCGGAAAAATTCGGACGAACACAAACGTAAACATCTCGTAATGTATTCCGTCCATCAAAAACAAAATTGGAATAAAACCGAAAGGGAGAGAGTGTTAAAACTAGAGTTCCACTGTGGATACGTACACTCATCATTAAATACCAGCAAACAGTAAACACCCCATCCCTTTCTTCTCGAGACAGTCTCAATGCACATGTAATCAAATGAAGGGTCTTTTTACATACATATCCTCGAAAACATATGTAGTACATATCTCGCTACATATGTTTGCAAGAATATTAAAGTGGTGTTTTTGTGGGTGAACCCCTGACGCAAACAACGTGCCCTGGCCGCTATGGCTACCACTCCTCGATTCGAACGCATTACAGTACGATATTAATTAATGTCTATACCTAAAACCGATTCCAACGTGATTTCAAATCGTTGTTGTTAATAATAAAAAATATAATAATAAGTGGCACTGACAAGACGCGGATTCTGCACCTTCCGATCCATTCTCTGCGTTCCTACTGAACAACCTAGTTAAGTACGGTGGGTTTTGAGGGATTTTGCGGTTGTACCCCTGCAAAATATTGTAATTGCATCTGTACCTCTGTAGTTCCAACCACCTTGTTGTTACGCTTGATGGAGCGCTTTGCAACCCTAAGGGCCCGTTCGGTTCGGGAATAAGCATGAATAAAGATGGGAAATAAGGAGAATAAGGATCTATTCTTTGTTCGGCTGGAGGATAGGAATAAGGAGAATAAGGTGAAATAAAGGTAGGTAAGGTGGAATAAAGATAGGAATAAGAGTGAAATAAGATGGAATAATGAGGAATAGTCGTACCACTGGGAACCGTATCGGAAGTAGAATTGACCCCTTATTCCAGGACTTATTCTCATACCAAACAAGGCCTAACTGGCTGTACCTAGAGGAGATGTTTTGAAGGCGAAGGAATGTCAGGAACGACCTTCCACTCGACCTAGATGTTTCGAAGGTGAAGGAGTGTTGGGGCGACCTTCCGCTCGACCTATCTGGGAATTTCGCTCGAGTCATCCTATGGAGGCTCATCCTCTGCTCGAATTTGGGCTCTAATCTTTGAAAACCATGAAAGGGCGAATGAGCGTGGACTTGGCGCGTTTTCACGGTTAAAGATTCAATTTGGGTTATTTTTATTACCTCTAAGTACTTGGGGACAACGAGCTTAGGGGAAGCTCCTCCTCCCACTCCGCCTTCCCCACTTAGGGTCTGTTTGGTTACCAGGGTACCCCGGGGTACCCTGGCATACCCCTAGCTCCAACACTGTATTCCTGGGTTGGGATCACTTGTATTGACCATACAAATTTTTTTGTATAATAATTTTTAACCATGTTCAAATACACTTATTAGCATAAAAAACATATTATAATAATTAAAAAATTAATATAACACATAATCAATGTCAAATCACACCACAATTATCATTCCAACCATCCCAACCCTCCAAACAGCTACTATTCCCAGGAGGATACCCCAACCCAGCCCAACCCCAGTAACCAAACAGACCCTTAGGCATTCTATTGTGTAGGGTAGGGAATTGCCCCCATCTTTGATTCATGGGTTCAACCCATTCACGCGGGTCGGTTCTACAGGGCCCTTCAGCTTCGCTACGGTATGTGATTGTGTGCGGTCTCGTGCGCCAAATGTTGCCTGGTTTAATGAGGTGTGGAAGGGCGGCACAAACCCTAAACACTCGTGGCTATTACAAGGTTGTGCTTCCAACAAGGGATTGCTTATTGAGGTTCGACATCTGCTCGAGTGGCAAGAGTGGAGGTGTCGTTGGTAGTGTCGTTCCTGACATTTAGTGGGCCCTAGACAAAGTTAAAAAAGGACCCTTACAAAAAAAAATTTCGATCAACAATGTGTCCTTATATAATTCATTAAAATTTAAGCTTTAGCATTAAGTTGTTCAGTGAAAATTCGCTTCTAGAATGGCCCATTTTTCGTTGAGTTATTTCATAAAAAAATCAATTTTATAAGAGCCTATTTTTCAGCGAGTTGTTTCATCGAAAAATTAGATTATATGAAGACCCATTTTCGGTGAGATTTTTCACTAAAATTTTGATTCTGTAAGGTCCGATTAGGACAAACACTATTCAAATTAAAACAAGAGGTCCCGCCTTCCCTCGGCCTTTTGCATAGAAAGTCCTCGAGAATCAGGAGGGTTTGACCTTTTGCAACTTTGACCTCCCATCTTTTTCTCGGAAAGTTAAAAAGAACAAATGGATTCCTCTTTCCAAAAGCAATAGCGACAGAACTTGTGAGAGAAATAATAATCTAACCTGAGGTCCATTTTCCATGGTAAAAAATAACATAAAGAAGGTTGAAGAAAAAGACGAACTGGAATATCTGATATGTGAATTTCCAAAGTGGGGAAATGGATTCTCGAATAGGAAGGTAATGACAGGAATTATTACCATCAGGAATAAAAAGTATTCGGTCGAGTTTCTACGAGAAATTACGAGGATTAACTCACATTTCTGCGGTCTCATGGTTACGATTACATATTTTTATGACGATCGTTTGCTATGTACTTTAAACCTCGGGATCCTTTATGTAATTTTCCATTTTCTTTCGGAAAAAAACACCTTTCCAATCCATTTCCGCAACAGCAGACGCAAAAACGGGAACAAACAGTAGAAAGGAAAAAAACACTGTTCTCCCCTTCCGATGGGTATTAAATACGTAACCCCAATTTCCTTCAGAAACATAGACCCATTTCACGGATATGGATCTAGGGTCGGAATGGATCACAGTTCCCATATTTGAAGCAAACTTCACAGTCGATCATTCAAATCCCGAAGAACAGATCTCATGAAAATTTCCAAAGAAATAAAAGGTGGTGGGAAAAGATGAGAGAGAAGCTTACGGTCATCCCGTTCGAAGTCGATGCTGATCTCTCTGTTCCGGTTGCAGCAAACCAAACGCCTCATGACTGATCACACGCTGTAGGGGGGGGGGGGGGGGGGGGGGGAAACTGGAGATTTCAATCTCTGCAGACAAAAGAAATACCAGAAAAAAAACAGTGATTTTCAACGAAAAAAACACAGATTTTTTGGTATTAAAGTAAAAGGGAAATGAACATACTGTGAGGGAAAGCACTGAAAATGCCAAAACAAAAACAGAGATCTTTCCTCGAATATATCCACAACTTTTTTGGATGATAAAGAGAGGCGAGAAGAACCCACAAATGTGCCGGACCAGGGGGGCCAAAGACGGCACCTTTTCGCACCCAAAGGGCCTTCTTTTCAGGCACATTTCACCAGAAAGAGAGGAGAGAAAGGGGGAGCAAAGATGGCACCTTTTCGGAGGTTCTCCGCTGATTCGGCTCAGACCCAACTCGCAGTTCGGCGGAGCATCCCCGGCGAGCTCGAGTCGGCGGGGAGGAGGAGTGGAGTCTGTGAGAAGTGTGGGGGGTGAGAGTGATATTTTCACCCCAAGGGGTTCGGATGCGTGAAGGGGTGTTGAGGAGAGAAGAAAGGTGTGTATATATATTAGAGCAGGTGGTTTGTTGTCCTCTCTTTTAATCAAAACGCAGAAGGGGATTTTTACATCATGACTCCTAAAGTATTCTTCAATATAAAATAGCCCCCATAATCTGTTGTTCTACATGACCTTGTAAAAGACACACCCATCCAATTAATCTTACTAACTCTTACACCACAACGGTTGGACGAGAACACATCCTTTATATAGAACAAAATTATTGGGATTATGGTGTAGCTATCACTATTACTATACAGTTGAGTAGGCATGCATCAATGGAGCTTGGACATAATATCACATTTAGGACTTCTATTCAAACCGAGCTGTAACTAACAAACTCAAGGTAAAAAGGTCAACTCCGAGTTCGATTCGATACAATATGGTCAAGCTTGAGTTCATTTAGAAAAGTAATATTTGAATTCAATTCGATAATAGCTCATCAATGATTGAAGTGGTACATAGCCCCACCTATCATTACCGTATTTTTTTAACCCAGAAATTTCTTATGTGTACAAATAAGAAGTTACACACATATACCGAACACGAACATTTAACGAACGAATGCATGGTTATGTTCATGTTATGTTCGTTAAGCTATCCAATTAAAATTTGAAGTTCATGTTCAGTTTAATAAAAAATGAAAGAATATTTTTCGAATTATTATCAAATAAACTCTAATCAAATACATGCATTATCAGTCCAACTAGCAGTCCTTATCATATCGGATATTCACGATGCATTTAGTATGATTATCGTAGTGGAGGTCGAGCATCTGACAACTAAAACAAGTATTTTTGGTTATTATCAATGGGTCCATTATTATTTCGAGTCCAATGAGTTGTCAAGACCAGCTTTCCGTGGTTTGAACACTGATCATTTGAATGAAAGGTGGGATAGTCAACTACAGAGGGATCATTTAATTTTAATCAAAGTTCTAAATTTTGTGAGGATACTCAGAGAGGACAAAAATGTAGGTCTGATTGTAGCAGCGGATTGGCAGATTCCGTGGTCTCTGCAACTGATGATGTGCTGCATTATATTACATATCTGCTGGGAATGCAGAATACACACTTTCTGTTTTTGCTTCCTTTCCTCTCTTCTCTTCCTCTTCGGTCATCACCCACAGCTCTCTCATATCTTCTCAATATTTCAAATTTTGAATCTCCGCTTTCCTGTTTTTTCTCAAGAGTAGGCCTTTTTTTTTAAAAAAAAATAGCAATAATAGTCAACATTTTCGTTCTTCTAAGTACCGATAGTTCAAAGAGAGTCAGGAATAGTGATGTTTTTATGATGGGTTTTTTCCGGTTAAGCCCCTCTTAGATTTTGCAATATCAATTACATCTTTCCATTTTTTAAATATCAGTTGTACCCTATATTCTTACAAAATTCTCAATTCTACCCTCTTGCAATACCTTAACAGAAGGGTATAATTGTAAATTTTGTAAAAAGTAAAGGCAACTTATATTGCAAAAACGGGATGGACATAACTGATATTGCAACAATTAATAATAGAAGCATACCTATAAAAAATTCTTTTTTGATGGACAATTATTGTCCCATCTAATGTCTTTGATAACAATTTATCCTATGGATTTTTGCCCCACAAGCCCTATAAACTTTGTCAATTACCTTTCGACCTTTGAAACAACGTAATTCTTCCCTCAACCCTGTAAACTTGCTAACTCTTACCCCATGAACTCAGCAGTAAATCCAATCCATCGAACAATTAAACTAACCAGATTCCTTTCTTATATATAATACCCTTCCATTTTGCAAAAATGACAACAACTGCCCTTCTCCCCCTCCTCCTCAGCTCCCTTTCACCACTCAGAACCATCTAGGCCCATCTCCTCCCACCTCTGCCTCTTCGTCCTCCTCCGACCGACCCTCCACCACCTCCACTCCTTCGAGATCGACGGTTGTGATGACGCTCAAACCCCGCATCTTGCAGGTGAGCACCTCACCGTCGGAGCAAGTGCAACATTCGAGGACGACGCCTCTGAAGCCAAGGGAGAGCCCCACCCTCCGCCCCCAGCAGGGCCCCCATTCCACTCCTCCCGCAGCAGGACCCCCACTTGCAGCAGAACCTCCGCCCGTAACAACCCTCCTTCCCCCGCCTCCGCCAATAGCAGGGCCCTCGCTCCCCTCCTTCCCCGCCTCCCCCTGCAGTAGGACCTCCGCCTGCAGTAGGGCTCCCACTCCCCTCCTCCCCACCTCCGCCCGCAGTAGGATCCCCACCTGCAACAAGACCTTTGCCCACAACAGGGCCCCCGCTCCCCTCCTAACCCGCCTCTGCCCGCAGCAAGACCCCACCCCCTCCCCCTCCACCGCATCCTCCTCCTCCTCCCCTTGTTCCTCGTCACTCCCTCCCCCTCCACCCCCGTTCCTCCTCCCCCTTCTCCGCCTGCAACGGGCCCCCCTCTCGCTCTCCCTCCACCGCCTCTACCCCCACTCCCCTCCTCCCCTGCCTTCGACCGTAGTAGAACCCTCGCCTGCAGATCGTCGATTCCCCGTTGGATGCCAGCGACATGGCGGAAGAGGAGATCACGACCGAGCAACGTGCGGTGTTCAGGAACGAGAGGTTGAAGGACAAGAGCCTTCTGGAGGCACTAGAGTGTGCGGCGACCGTGAAAGAGGTGTGCAACACGTGCTCGCCATCACAGTGGTAAAGATGGTAAAGAGAGAAAAAAATAAAGATGGGAGGGAGAAGAAGATGAATGGAGGAAGAAGAAGATGAAGAGGAATAAGAATGGTATGAGGAGGTGGAGGATCCACTATTCAATGTACCTATGGTTAGATTAAACAATGGTCTATAGGGTAAGACGGGGCAAGTTTATAGGGTCAAGGAGGGAATTACGTTGTTTCAAAGATCGAGAAGATAATTGACAAAGTTTATAAAGTTCGTGAGGTAAAAATCCCTTTATCCTAAGTTAAAGTTTTTTAGGGAAAATTATAAAAGAAAGATCCCAACTATTTTTTGATTTTCAATTGCATGCCTCGTTTTTCAAATGTAACAAAGGTGGTACTAAACTTTCAATTTTAAGATTCAACCAGACGTAAAAAAGACTAGGAAAGCTTGTATTTGATGGTAAAAAAAAGATTTCACACCGCTTTTTTACATTTAAAAAATATGACCAATAATCAGAATCAGGATGTAATTGTGGCTCTTTTTAATTTACCCTAATTTTATTTTATCCCAGTAAATCTTTCGGTAAACTAAATCGAATACTAACAAAGCCCACGTGTTAGCACCCCATATAAATTTGCATTTTGTTATACTCAAACATGGATCTTTCCTGCAAAAGTCAGGTGACCATTTAACACAACGTGCTTGCAATATTTTTAGGGATTTGTTTTTTTTGCCAAAACGCCTATAATCTGTCCGATTACAACATAGGTCGTGTAATCTTTAAAATCACATCTCCACCCTTGTAATCTTCCTCCGTTTTATACCAAACTAGGATGCTACCTGCGCTTTGCGGCAGTATAGATTTAGGATTTTTTTAATCAAATATGCATATATTAGATACATAAGAAATACATATTCGTGAAGAATTTTGGTAATTGTTTAGAAGAAATATATTGTTGATTCTTAGAACAATATATATCGATCATATATAACATGTTCACATTGAGATGTTTACATAAATGTACGATAGATGGAATTTGTTTGCCAATCAAATTTTTAAAATATGATTAATGATTTAAAATCAAATTAAATATATTCACAGACTATATGAGCTCAAGTACTTTGATTAAGTAAGATCATATTCAAATTAGTTATCAGATTTGACCTGCAACCACGAGAAGTTTGATGAACATATATGCCTAAACGTAAATAGAGAATATGTAGCTTATCGTAGTGCTCAGAGCTTGGACAAACCAAAGATGGTGAAATTGCGAGAACCTCGTACCCGTGAATGTACATGACCATCCCAAAGGTGAGCTTTATCTCCAAAATCATGCTTTACTAAAAGTAATTAGTATGTCCATACAAATCAAGCTTCCAACCATGGAAGGACATATCGATATCGATATCGTTTCGATATCGTGTCGATATCGATATATGGGCGATATATCGCCGATATATCGCTATATCTATGAATTTTTCTGAAGAAAATGCCTGAAATCGGATATATCGATATATCGATTTCGATATCGGTCCCATGTCGATATCGATATATCGGCGATATATCGCCGATATATCGGGATACGGCCTTCCATGCTTCCAACAATACAAATGGAGCATAGAGTATCTAGACAACACAACATAATTCTCCATTTCTCCATATTATAAACGTAAAAAGTATCAAAATCATCAAATAGAAATCATCCAAGATAATCACGTCAAAACGGATACGGATATATCCGAATATCCGCATACCGTATTCAAAAAATTATCGGATGTAGATATATGTATCCGAATATTAATTGAATACAGATCGAATATTGGATATGGGTTGTAAAAATTTTCCGGATACGGATACGGATATGGTAATGGCTTGAATATTCGGATCCGGATCTGGAATCCGAATACAATATTTAATATTATTTTATATATTAGTTAATATATTATAAGCCACAACTCTGTATTATTATATTAGAATTATATATTATAAAATACAATATATTAATGATATTAATAAACTTTCGTTTGTTTGGGAATGGACACGAATAAAAGTTACGAAACCATGCCATCCTTTTTGCTTCCGGTCAAGAACGCATATCACCTTGACGCTCCATTTTGTCATGTACAACTTATTTTTCATTGCCAATTTTTAAAATCATTATGAACATTGATAAAAAAATTCAATTCGTATTCATATTTAATCTTTATTCGATCTGTATTCGGAATCCATGTTTATTGGATACATATTTGGAATTCCCTCTTTATTCTATTCATATTTGGATTAGCTCTTTATTTGATCCGTATCCGGATCCGCTCTTTATTCGATCCGTATCCGGATTTGATAAATATCCGATTCGGATTCGTATCCGTATTTTTAAGGATATGATTTTCTTAATACATATCCGAATCATATCCGTATCCGTATTCGATAGAGATGAAGCGAATATGGATATGAAAACAGGTGTATCCATATCCGTTTTCATCCCTATCATGAATAGTTCAGAAACATCTTCATCAAGATCAGTGGCTCTTTTATTCTCCACCGTTGTTGGGTAACGATCTATGTATACCGCCTTCCACATCACCAAAAAAACACTACCGCCTTCCCCTATGGCTTCTTCCTGCTATGTCCCTTCCACGATGCCAAAAAAAAAAGGCTTCAGCTGCTTGTGGCGGTGGAGAGAGACGTGGCAGCAGTGGTGGGTGTGGACGCGACCGCAGCGGAAGGAGAAGCGGGAGGGGAGTCTTGATGAAAATGGAAGGACTTTCCATACACGAGGAGGCGGCATCACATTGGCCGGCATGGGGACACCATCAGTGTATAAAAAGGCGTTGCCATTGCTATCCAAAGACGATCTCAGGTCTCTAAAGCTGCTGAAGAGGCCAGACTTGGGGACTGTCGGGAGAAACACGATCCGCACCAACTACTTCGCTGTGGAGAACACTAAGGCCCTCACATCTTCCACTACATGCGAGTATGTTGTGATGATTTGCAGTCCCCCAATTTTTGTGACGATCTTGATTGTAATAATCTTGTAGGTTTCGATCGATCTGCCTGGATGCGGAGGCTGGTTTCCTTGCCGCTGGGACTAACCAAGCGGTGTTGAGCATGACCATGCAGCAGTAAGACGAGTTGCACCTTGGAGGAAGGTTGTTCGCTTATGATTGCGTGAAGATCGTCTACACCGCTAGGTCGCTGCTGCTGGAATCTATGTTCATTGTGAAGCTCTTGCCTGCCATGCCTGGCAAGAATGGATGAGTTCGAGGAGATAATTGGAGAGAGAGAGAGAGCAAGCAGGAGAGGAGGGGAAATAATTGGAGAGGGAAGAACATAGATGGGGGCGGGAAGATAATGGGAGAGAGACCGGGAGAGGAGAGGAGAGGAAATAATTGGAGAGAGAAGAGACGAGATGGGGGGAGTTAATGGTCAGAATGCATGCCGAAGGCGCGACCACGTGTCTTAAAGTTGGGTGAAAACCCAACTTTAATATATGTATATAGATCTCCTACCTTTATTTACAAACGCTGGTTCATCAAGAATACACAAGAAAGACACTTGAAACTATTCCAAGAACAAGTACCCTATAAAACAAAAACAGGCCGAGATTAGTTGGGCAGGTCGATAATGTGTTGCCGTCTTCATAAGAACTACAGGAAAATATTGTCAAGAAAGAGATAACGAGATGGTGCGACGCATGATTTATTTATCTTATCTCTAACTCTGAATGGGTTAAGCTGCTGTTCGTCTTTATGGATGTCCAGTAGAATTTCAACCTGCAGTAAAATTAAAAAGAGGAAAAATAAATAAACATCGATAAAATAGTAAAATATAAATAGTTCTAAAACAACAGAATGCTTTTTATGCAGAGTGACGATGCATAGTTCTTTCTAACCTTAGGAAAAACTGAGAAAGTGAAGACAAACGAATGAGATGGAAGGAAAGGAAGGGACACAATTCTCCAGTGCTAGAAATACAAGTTTTTTCCTGGATCAGATCCAACAAGCATCAAACCAAACTGATCTTATGTCAGTCTAGGAACCGATTCGCAGCATGACATATTAACTGTGTATGTAAAGTCCCTGGCTTAGATCCAAGTCGTTATCAAAGAAAACTGATCCAAATAACTTATTGAATTCGGGAAGAATATAGCCCGTTGACAACCATTCAAAATATCTAAGACCAAGCTGCCAAGTGGCAATCTCTCTGTAGACAATTGTCATTAGGCTTTTTCCATGATTACATTAGGCTCCTTAACCCTCATTATATAGAGAGAAATTAGGGTTAGGGTTTACAAAAGGGGGGACGCCATTTATGCTAAATACCACAATTACCCTTTGTCCTTTAACACTCCCCTTCAAGCTGGAGCATATAGGTCATACATGCTCAGCTTGTTACAACATTTCTCGAACTGGATCCTTGCTAACGGCTTTGTAAATATATCTGCAGTCTGCTTTGCCGATGTAACACCCTGTGTGCGTAAGTGTCCCTTTTGTATGAGATCTCTTGTGTAATGACAATCGATCTCTACATGTTTCGCGCGCTCGTGAAACATGGGATTATTTGCAATGTACACTGCTGCTTGGTTATCACACCTTAGTTCCATAATATCCTTAGTTTTGACATGAAGGTCAGTTAGCACGGACTTGACCCATACCAGTTCAGCTGCTGCTTGTGCCATGGCTCTATATTCGCTCTCAGCACTGGATCGTGACACTACTGCTTGCTTCTTGCTTTTCCATGTGACAAGGTTTCCTCCCAAATATGTGCAAAACCCTGTTGTAGATTTTCTGTCTTGCAAGCATCCTCCATAGTCTGCATCAGAGTAAGCCACAAGATTGAGGTTGCCGTCTTTGCGGAATAGTAGCCCTTTTCCAGGAGACTGCTTGATGTATCGAAGAACCATCATGCATGCCTCAAAGTGATTGATATTTGGAGAATCCATAAACTGGCTAAGTTTTCCAACTGCCATAGCGATGTCGGGACGAGTAATAGTGAGATAGAGCAATTTTCCCACTAGGCGTCTATATCTGCTAGCATCTTCTGGTGCTGCTTCATCGAAGATCCACCCTTTAGGATCCATAGGAATGTGTGCTGGCTTACAACCAAGCATTCCTGTTTCTGTCAATAGATCAGTGGCATATTTTTGTTGAGACATTACTAGCCCATGCCTTGATCTAGCTATCTCAATCCCCAAGAAATATCGTAATTTTCCCAAATCTTTAATCACGAACTGTTCTGCAAGATGCATTTTTACTCTGGCAATTTCTTCATAGTCATCGCCTGTAAGAATGATATCATCAACATATACCAGCATTGCTACTGTGCCCTTCGAACTTCTTTTCGTGAACAAGGAATGATCAGAAGACGATCTTTTGAACCCAATCACATGTAATGCTTCTGATAATTTGTGAAACCAGGCTCGAGGACTTTGTTTCAATCCGTAAATTGCTTTGCGAAGAAGACATACCTTCTGACACTCCCCTTGTCGCTCGAATCCAGGTGGTTGTTTCATATAGACCACTTCGTTGAGATCACCGTATAGGAATGCATTTTTGACATCAAGTTGATGTAACGGCCAATCAAGTTGAACCGCGACAGCAATAAGGATACGTACTGTTGACAGACGAGCTACTGGTGAGAAGGTGTCAAAGAAATCAATGCTGTATGTTTGGGTAAACCCTTTGGCTACTAAGCGAGCCTTGTAGCGTGCAATTGAACCGTCTGGGTTGTACTTGATAGTGAAGACCCACTTGGAGCCGACGATATGAATATTTGCCGGTGAATCCACTAATTCCCAGGTATTTCTGGACTCCAAAGCTGTCATTTCTTCTTGCATTGCTTGACGCCAGCGGGAATCTTCTAGCGCATCAGTGTGATTCTTCGGAATAACAGTGTCTGAGACAGCCTGTGCAAACTTCTTATAGGTTGGAGTAAGTCTGGAGAGAGATACTGCAGCATTGATCGGGTGTTTAGTCCGGTAGACCGACGGACATTGTCGAGCTTGACGACGTTGTGCTATCGGGAGCTCTATTTGGTTCCCTGTAACAACATTAGTCTCCAGATCTTGCGTCGGGGGACATACCTGAGGAGGTGGCACTGGCTCAGAAGGAGACGTGGGAGTTGGAACAGGTAACGGAAAGGTGAGGCTTTTGACGGAGGAATTTGAGGGACGGCAATTTGTGGAAGGTGAGAAATAAGGTATTGACTCAAAAAAGGTGACATCAGCACTTACAAAGTGTTTTCGTGAGCGGTTGTCGAAACATCGGTATCCTTTCTGACTTACAGCATACCCTAAAAAAATACATTTGACAGCACGTGCGGCAAGCTTGTCCCTACCTGGTGCATGAAGATGGACAAATGCAGTGCACCCAAAAACCCATGGTTGGATAGGAAAGATGGGTTTTCCAGGAAAAAGGATCTCCACCGGTATCTGTTCTTTTAGAGTTGTAGACGGCAGTCTATTGATAAGAAATGTCGCTGTTAAGACGGCATCTCCCCAATAGAGTGATGGAACATGATAAGCAAGAAGTAATGTACGTGCGGTGTCTACGATATGACGGTGTTTACGTTCAGCAACACCGTTTTGTTGAGAGGTGTAGGGACAAGTGGTTTGGTGCGAAATTCCATGGTTGAGAAGCAGGCTTTGCAAGTCATGAGAGAGAAATTCTTGTCCATTATCGGAACGAAAGGTTTTAATAGTTCGTCCGAATTGTGTTTTTATATTTGCTATGTATCGAATAATGACGTTAGTAGCCTCCGATTTATTTTTCAATAGAAACACCCATGCTACTCGGGAGAAATCACCGATGAGGACAAGATAGTAACGATGGCCTAGTCGATCAGGATATCGACTAGGTCCCCAAATATCCATGTGAACAAGATCAAAAATTTCGGTGGAATGTTGGTTACCAGAAGAGGGAAATGTAGCTCGGTGATGTTTGCCAATTTGACTAGCCTCGCAGGTGATAGTGTTCATGGATGACATATGTGGTAGAAGCCGACATAATTTCTGTACGGATGGATGACCTAAGCGTTGATGCCAAAGAGTAGACTGGTTCATAGAATGGGTGGAATAGGCGACCATGGCAGATGAGTTTTCAAGGTGGTAGACGCCTCCTTCTTCACGGCCCGTACCAATCGTCCTCCCAGTCCGTATGTCCTGAAAAACACAAGTAGAGGTGTCAAATATTGCGCGGCAGCGAAGTTCTTTACATATCTGGCTGACCGAAAGTAGACTAAGTGGGAAGTCTGGGACTAAGAGAACATTATGCAGCTGAATTGTAGGGGTAAGGGGTACATCCCCAACTCCTGTAACTGGTGACGAGCGTCCATCAGCAACCTGAACAGTCTTTCCCTTCGGTGCTGATCTGAGCTTCCGGAAGAGTCGAGGGTTTCCACACAAGTGGGTGGAGGCACCCGTATCGATAAGCCATTGTGAGTGATTATGATGGCTGACAGAAGCAAAAACAGTACCTGTCTGGGCGATTGCTGCAACATCTCCGGAAGAGATTGTCTCGTTATGATTCATCTGGGATAACCACTGCATAAGTTCTTCGAAATCCTTTCGCGGGATTTCGATCGAACCTCCTTCGACGTCAGTTGTCGCAACCCGAGCTGATGGTCCTGGACGTCCATGTTTGCTGTAGCATACATCTTCGGTGTGTCCTAACTTGTGACAGAAGTTGCATTGTATGTGTGAGCGCCCTCGTCCTTGCAAGTGACGACCGCGTCCTCGTCCCCTGTAGCTGCCTCTGAAACTCCGTCCGGATGCCGCTAGAGCCGTCGTTTGATTCATAGTATCGGTGGTAGGGGCTGAAGTAGTCGGGAGACGACACAATGTGTTGTATGCTTCCTCCATTGTTGGAAGAGTAGAAGAAGTGATCATCTGATCCCGAGGGGCTGCAAAGACTGGATCTAATCCACCAAGGAAGATCATTGTCGCCATATTCTGTCGATGTAGCCGTTGTGTGGGGCATGTGCAGAGAGGGGCACATACATTGTAACTGGCAACTAGAGACTTCAGTGCGGAAAAATACTCCGATAAAGGGCGGCTATTCTGACGCATATGCATCAAATCGTGAAAAGATTGATACATTTTGGTAGAATTTTTATCTTGCCCATAGGTGGCCAGCAGTGATGTCCACATATCGTGTGCACTTTCATAGTAGACTAATTCTTGAGCAATCCTGTCGATGACACTAACCATAATCCATGAACTTACCATGGCGTTGTCTTTCACCCAAGTTGCATATTTTCCATCCTTGTTGGTTGGTTCTTCTTCGAGGAGGATATGTTCTTTATCATATCCTCGAACAATCATCAAGAAAAGACGAGACCACATGGAGTAGTTCGTGGCATCAAATTTTGGTATGGATCCAAAGGATGGCATTTTTGAATGTCCACCTCCATCCATTTCGGATGAAGGTACCTCAGATGCCATGGGAGCGTCTTCCCTAGCGCTTGCCACCAACGTTTGAATATGGTGGTTATGTGACCCTCTCTCGCTCTCTCTCCTTTATATATTTCTTTTTATTTCATGCCAATACATATGCAAAGTACATATTACAAGAAAAATAAGCGGACGAAAGAGTCGCGGGAAGAAGCTTCTCGAAATTTATGCTAGGAAGCCTTGGCGTGAGCACACCCGTTTTGGCGTGGAGTGGCGTGAAGGAGGGCAGGCGGGCCTGTCGATGGCGTCTGGTCGTGAGTTACTGAAGGGCCGGGTAGGCACGAGGCATTCTGGTCGTTTGGGCCGATCTGTGGAGCGTCCTGGGCTCGCACCGGTGGCGGCACAGATCTGACAAGGAGCGGCGGAGTCGGGACCGCAACGGCTTGAGCAGGGGGCGGAGTCGGGGCCGCAACGATCTGGTCGGGGGCTGGCGCAGCGATCTGTCGCAGCCAGGGAGGGGTGCCACACGAAACGATCTGGTCGCAGCCAGGGAGGGGTGTCGCAGCCAGGGAGGGGTGCGCAGGAGAGAGATCTGGTCGGGACAGGGATCTGGTCGGGAGAGGGACCTGGTCGAGAGAGGGATCTGGCGCTCGGGAGAGGGACCTGGTCGGGAGAAGGATCTGGTCGCAGCCAAGGAGAGGGCTGGCGCTCGGGAGAGGGACCTGGTGGCGCGATGGCGGCGCGAGATGGAAGAGGGCAGGGGCGGCGCGAGATGGCGCGCGAGGTGGGAGATGGGGGCGGCAGCGCGATGGGGGAGGGAGGGCCGATGGGATGGGGAAGGGCGCGATGGGTCGCGATGGGGAAGGGAGGTCCGATGGGGAAGGGAGGGCCGATGGGATGGGGAAGGGCGCGATGGGTTGGAGGGAGGGGGGGCCGGCGCCGCGATGGGGAAGGGAAAGAGGAGAGGCGGCGCGAGATGGGAGAAGCAGGGGTTGGCGCAGATCCCTAGGAAAAACCTAGGGCTCTGATACCATGTAGACAATTGTCATTAGGCTTTTTCCATGATTACATTAGGCTCCTTAACCCTCATTATATAGAGAGAAATTAGGGTTAGGGTTTACAAAAGGGGGGACACCATTTATGCTAAATACCACAATTACCCTTTGTCCTTTAACACTCTCCCTTTCATATATGTGGGATTATGTTTGGAGTGCTATAACATCATCCCTAATTGCTTATCTTTAGTAATAGTGACAGTTACACGATCCTGTAGACTTTTCCTATGATGTTTGTAGGGATGATTTCACCTCTAGGAGTGAACCCTCTCTTATACCATATGTAACATCCTGGACCTAGACCCAAGCCGTCATCGAGGAAGACTAACCCGGACAACTTGTTGAGCTCGGATTGGATTGAACCCGTTAATAACCCATCCAAAATGCTCAAACCAAATTGTCACGTAATAATCCTCCGCTCTTATAACCTGCTCTCATACTTCGCGAGTCATCTATTCAGGTTTATATATGATGTCCTACAATGTACCTCCATCATTTGCATATTTTAAAGAGTCATCTTTATTCCCATATGCAGAAATATGCAACAAATAATTCTCTTAAACAAGTGTACCTCTATCGTCTGCATAGTTTTAAGAGTCTTCAATCGAAATATGCAACAAATAAATCTCTTACATACATGTATGATGATCTTTTTGTTCTTACAGTTCACTGCAAAAAGAAGGTAAACACGAGGAAAATAAAAAAAAAGTCTACTATTTTCAGAGCAACATCAAAGCGAACCAGGTTCAGAATATCTTATTAGTAACAGACACATTACATGAATAGATATGAACAGGTAAAAACGAAATTCAGAGAACCATACCTACTCAAGTAACATGGTCCTCATATCTCTCACATATACTAAATCTGGACTTCTTCGTCAATCTCTCAATTTACTTCCACGTGTATGTGCTCTCATCCCATTCATGGGCTTCCCTGTTGCGTGACACGTGAATTTATTCCATTTTCCCCGTGATGCAGAGATAATAACTCTGCCTCCTCCGTTTTCTTCGTCTCCTTCTCCCATTGCGTGACACGTCAATTTATTCCATTTTCCCCGTGAAGCAGAGATACTAACTCCGCCTCCTCTGTTTCTTCGTGTCCCTCTCCCATTTATTGGGTTTGACACGTGCAATTATTTCACGTTGATATTAACTCCGCCATCTCCTCTCGCATTTATTCCCGCCTATCATAAATAGGTTTTACCCTCTTTCACACGCACTGCATGCTCTCCGCTTGGAAAGAATCCAGAACATTCACTCCTCTTGGATACAATCCCGACCATTTATTCCCGCGTGCCTTCCATCTGTATTCGGTAATTTATTGTCGGTTCTTTTTCAGAATTTTTTTACATCTGGTCGTTTCAGCTTCCAATTCTTGGCAGCTGTCTCAAATATATCCCTTCATTGACATCTGTACCCTCATGCGTCTATATTCTCTGAAAGAGTTTTTTTCTTTTCCTTCCTCCGCCTTCCCCTTGACCCGTCTTCCTTTCTGTTCGTCTGCATCGCTCACCGCTCTTCCTCTTCCACCCGTTCCTCTCCCTCTGTGCTTTCGGGTTTGCTGCTTTGGTCGGCTTCTTCTTTCTTCCGAATCACTTTAAAAGGTATCGACCTTTCTCCTATTTGCTTCGCATCTTCATCATTTTGTATAGTCCTGGTATTATGTTCTTTATTATTGTCTTTGTAAGATCCTGATATTTTATTCTTTTTTATTGTCTCTGGCTCTTTCTTCCATCTGTTCATCATGTTTTTTGCCTTCAGTTTTGCCGTTCTGTTCGTCTCGAGCATTTCTGTTAAAGATATCTGGATACAATCCTTTTACTTGCTTCCCATCTTCATCATTTTGTATGGTCATGATATTATGTTCTTTGTTATTGTACTAAACTATATATTTGTTCGCTAATGAGATTCACTTGGATAGCTTGATTTATTTGATCACTTGGAGAAGATCCCATTGTATGAAATAGAAAAACGGTTGTTTCGCTCATTTATTTTTTTTGAAAGCATGATAAATGCTTCCAATATCAAATGTTTACGGAAACTAAATTACCATTCAATCACTTGATTTGATTATCACTTCTACTGTATATGGTATGGTAAACTTCTTTCTCATGATTTACAGGAGAAAAATAACGAAAATGTTTCTGCCAATATCATTATCATAGCCGTTTTATTACTCTTACTTCGTACCGTTATATGATATATTGCTATGGATGTCTGGTAATCGTTTCTATAAAAATGGGTCAACTGATAAATTTACATTCACATTATCTAATTATGGGTTTCATTTGTTTACTTTTCTATTCCAGGTGAAAAGCTTGCTGTTGTGGACTAATTCTCACAGGTGATATTATTGTAATTAATTAGTGAATTTAAAACTGATATTTGTTGTCACTGTGTCGTTAAATTTACATTCACATTATCTAATTATGTGTTTCATTTGTTTACTTTTCTATTCCAGGTGAAAAGCTTGCTGTTGTGGACTAATTCTCACAGGTGATATTATGTATTATTAAAATTATGAGGCCATTTTTAGTGTTTTTTTCGAGATATATCTGTTCTGTTTTATGTTGGTTTATTTTGCATTGATTGAGATATAATACTCATGTTAATATAAAATGCATTTCATTATATTCATGGCCTGATGTTTTGTTAGATATTACTTCAGGTTCAACCACTATTTATCCTAGGCGTATTTTAGTAGGATAGACTTTCTGCTAAGAAAACCATAATGAATCCTTTGGTAAATGAGAAAAAATATATTTGCAAATATAACAGGTTTTGCAGAAAAGAAATAATAAGAAAAAAAAGAAAAGGAGACCATGTTGCTAATCTGCCTTTAGTTGTAGACACATCTAAGGTATATGATAAGTATATGGAAGGAAATTTACAACTATCGAAAACTTATCTGGAAAATTCGAATGATTTTTCTATTTATGACTCTCATGACATTGGCCAAAATGAATGTCGATTTATCGATAGTTTATCTGAGGGAAATGTTGTTGTGCCAAATGAAAAATATAATAAACAACTTCAACCACATGTTACAATCGAAAAGAAAGAAGTATTTAAGCTTAGAAGGTGGCATCGTCTTAACACACTACGTCTAAGGAAAAGAAAAAGAGCTTCATCAGACTTAGATAAAATATATATGCCGTGTGAATCAAATGTTGATGAGTTATTGAATGAATCTTCTAATAACCATGTGGTTACTGAAAATTTTCAAAGAGAATGTCCATTTAACGATAGATTGACTAAGGGAAACATCATTATGACAAATGAGAGATGTAATAAACAACTTCAATCACATGAAACCATCGAAAAGGAAGAAATATTTAAAACTAGACGCCACCATCGTCTTGATGCATTGCGTCAAAGGAAAAGTAAAAGTAAAAGAATTTCATCAGCCTTAGCTGAAACATATATGCCGTGTGACTCAAATGTTGATGGCATAGTACAAGAATCTTCTTGCGATCACTTGGCTAATGAAAATTATTCATCCTCACCGTGTGAAGCAAATGTGATTGGTTCACTACAAGAATCCAATAGTAGTCATATGGTTATACAAAATTTGCAAGAAAATGTATGTTCACACTCCAATGAGGTCGTTGAAGGTAATATTACATTATATCTGTGCATTGATGACTTATTTATATAAATTTTTTATTCATACTATTTATTACTTTTATTTCTTACACAGTTTTAAACTTAGGATGTGCTTCCTGCATTTGCGAACATTGTGGTGCTTTGTTCTGGTTAGACGAAAGTCTAAAAAAGAAAAAGAAAGCAGCCAAACATGTTTTTCCGTTGTGTTGTGGTAAGGGAAAAATAAAGTTGGATTTACTACCTCCTACTCCAAAGTATCTAGATATGTTACTTGATAATAAGAAAGGGTTTTCAAATAAAAAATTTAAAGATAACATTAGAGTATATAATTCATTGTTTGCTTTTACTTCTATGGGTGCGAAGATCGATCATATCATTAACAAGCGACCTGGCCCATACATTTTCCGTGTCAGTGGTCAGAATTACCATCGTATAGGTTCTCTTTTGCCTGAACATGGAAAAATTCCTAGATTTTCCCAATTGTACATTTTCGATACCGAAAATGAGGTCTCAAATAGGATGAAAGCATTGAGTGGTGTTGATGATATATCAGATCTGGATTGTAATGTGGTTGAAGGGTTGATGAAAATGTTGGATGAAACAAATTCAATAGTAAAGGCTTTTAGAGTTATGAAAGAACGAATCAACGATTCACCTAACGAAAGAATACGATTAAGATTAAATGCTATTAGAAATGATCTTAATTTAATATATAATATTCCAATGGTATCGGAAATTGCGGGATTGGTCGTAGGAGATTTTGGTTGCTCCGAAAGAAATCGTGATATCATTATAGAACAAAAAACTGGAGTACTTAAAAGAATCAGTGACTTACATCCTTCATTCATGGCTATGCAGTATCCACTACTTTTTCCATATGGTGAGGATGGATTTACCATTGATATTAACTATATAGAAAATAATAGCCGAACAGTGAGAAAAAGACATCGAGTGACCATGAGAGAATTTTATTCATATCGATTACAACAACGTGATGGTGATGGTAAGACACTTCTTAGAGGTGGGCGATTATTGCAACAATATATTGTTGATGCGTATTGTTGTATTGAAGAAGATAGATTGTTCTATATTCGTCAAAATCAAAAGGAATTACGATCAGAAATTTACCTAGGTATACGAGATGCAATAGATAAAGGAGACAATGATGGAAGCTCGATTGGGAAACGTATAATTCTACCTGCAAGTTTTACTGGAGGTCCTAGGTATATGATGCAGAACTATCAAGATGCTATGGGAATATGTAGAGTTTTTGGTCATCCCAACTTATTTATCACTTTTACATGTAATGCCAAATGGAGGGAAATTATAGACGCGTTAGAGATTGTGCCTGGACAAAGAGTAGAAGATAGACCAGATATTGTAAGTAGAATCTTTAAGATGAAACTTAACAATCTTATTTGCTATATAAAAGAATCAAAAGAATTTGATAAAGTTATAGCAACATTGTATACAATAGAATTTCAGAAAAGAGGTCTACCTCATGCACATATATTGGTTTGGCAAAAAATAAATTGTGTTGATAATAAAAGTGTGATAGATTCTATTATTACAGCAGAATTGCCATGTAGAGAAACAGATCCTATTGCTCATAATATTGTCTCGCAATTTATGATACATGGTCCCTGTGGAATATTAAATCCTACCTCAGTTTGCATGAAGCAAGGAAAATGTTCTAAATTTTTTCCAAAACCGTTTGTAAATGAAACCACTATAGATGAAAAAGGATTTGTCACTTACATGAGAAGAGATAATAATGCAACGGTTGTTAAGAAGGGCATAAAATTTGATAATCGATTTGTAGTACCTTACAATAGAAATTTAGTTGTAAGATATCAAGCTCATATAAATGTGGAATGGTGTAATCAATCTAGAGCTATTAAATATTTATTTAAATATATAAATAAAGGGCCTGATAGAATTCGTGTTGTACTAGAAAATTGTGCTACTACGGAAAATTTAAGAAGTGAACAATGTGAAATTGATGAAATAAAGGAATATTTGGATTGTAGATATGTTTCTGCTTATGAGGCAATTTGGAGAATCTTTGAATTCCCTATTCAATTTCGCGATATTGCTGTTGAAAGACTCATTATACATTTACCCTTGCAAAATAATGTTACTTTCAAAGGCGATGAAAATTTAGAAGATGTATTAGGAAAGTATAGCAATACAGTTACAATGTTTACTTCTTGGATGAGTACTAATGAACATTCAGAAGAAGCAAGAGTTTTAACATACACTGAATTCCCTAGATATTGGGTGTGGAATAATACCGATAAAATATGGACACGTAGGAAACGAGGAAGGTGTCTTGGGAGAATTATATATGTACATCCAAACTCTGGAGAATTGTATTATATGCGAATGCTATTAAATATTGTTACCGGTGTAAGAAATTTTGATGAAATAAAAACCATAAATGGTGTTCTATATGATACCTATCAAGAAGCATGCAATGCTCTAGGTTTACTAGGAGATGATCAAGAATGGTTTGATGCTATAGAAGATGCCTCCCAATGGGCAACCGCCATAGCAATGAGGCATTTATTTGCAACTTTGCTGATTCACTCTAAAGTAGCGGACCCTATGAAATTATGGAATAATAGTTGGGTTTACCTATCAGAAGATTATCAATGTACAAGTAAAAAAATACATCAAGATGTTATTGAACCCAACAATGAACAAAATTTAAAGAAGTTTGCATTAATTGAGATAGAAAAAATCTTGAACCGTAATTCGTTTTCTTTATCGGACTTTAACATTGAGATACCTAAAGGAAGCACTGATGATTACTTTAGTAACAGATTAATTATGGAAGAAATGAGTTATAATCCTCATGAACTTAGTAATGAATTTTCACGGAATTTCAATTGTTTGAATAGTGAACAACGATTTATCTACAATTCAGTTGTATCGACTGTAGAGGAAAATGTTGGTGGTCTTTATTTTATTTATGGACATGGAGGTACGGGAAAAACATTTCTATGGAAAACTATTATAGCAAAAATTAGATCTCAAGGTAATATTGTACTTGCAGTCGCTTCTTCTGGTATAGCTTCTCTTCTATTACCTGGTGGTCGAACCGCACATTCTAGATTTAAAATTCCACTCAATTTAGATGAGAATTCAACATGTCAGATTAAAAAAGGTACAGATTTGGCAAAATTGATTGAAAAAACAAAACTTATTGTTTGGGATGAAGCTCCTATGAACCATAGATATTGTTTTGAAGCATTGGATAGAACATTAAAAGATATAATTTCTCCACAGATTGGTAATGATGTAGATCAACCCTTTGGAGGAATAACAGTTGTTCTTGGAGGTGATTTCAAGCAAATTTTACCCGTTGTTAGTAACGGATCAAGAAAAGAAATAGTAAATGCTTCAATAAACAAATCAAAATTATGGGAACGTTGCAAGGTTTTCAAACTAACAAGAAACATGCGCTTATATAATGATATTTCCGAGGACAACAGAACGAGAATGTCGAGGGTAGATTTTGAGAAATGGCTTCTTGATGTTGGAAGAGGTTTAATACATTCTGTTAAGCGAACGGAAGATGAAGAAGAACCAACATGGGTGCAAATTCCAAACGATTTGCTTATAGATTCAACAAAAGAAAATCTTGAGTCTTTCCTATTGATTATATACAAAAACTTCCTTTTAAATTTTGATAATATAAAGTACTTGAGTGAGCGTTGTATTATAACACCAACAAATACTGTTGTCAATCACGTTAATGATTACATGTTATCCCTACTCCCAACTGAAGAAATAGTGTACATGAGTTGTGATTCAGTGAGTAGGGCCTCTAAAAATCAAATTGAATCCGACTTATTATATCCAACTGAATTTCTTAACTCATTAATTTTTAATGGAGTTCCAAACCATATTTTGAAGCTCAAAGTTGGTGCGCCTATCATGTTGTTAAGAAATGTTGATCAAAGCAATGGACTTTGTAATGGTACGAGATTGCTGATAAACCAATTAACATCAAAAATCATAGAGGCTACAATTATCAATGGTGGCAATGCAGGTTTAAAAGTATATATACTCAGAATTACTTTTGAAATTAAAGAAACAAAATGGCCATTTACCTTACAACGAAAACAATTCCCAGTAAGAATTTGTTATGCAATGACAATAAATAAAAGCCAAGGCCAAACTCTCAAAAAAGTAGGGCTATATTTACCAACCCCTGTTTTTTGTCATGGACAACTTTATGTTGCAATATCTCGAGTTTCAACCAGAAGTGGTCTAAAAATCTACATATCTGATGATGATCCAAATTTCAGAACATATACAAGAAATATAGTTTATAAAGAGGTTTTCCATGACCTTCATTGATATGCATTTTACTTTATTATCTAATGTCTTTTGCACAATATTCTGTAGAGCATTTCCAATTGCTTATATCATTTGACTCATGATCAAATAATGGATGCATGAAATACATCAATACACAATAGACATCTACTATATGTTGTGATTATTACTATATATATGTAACAAGATCTATCTTTCACAAAGGTGGTGTTTTTACAAGTTATCTTTGGTTATCTAAAATCTTCTAGGTTTTTTGTAATGTGATATTTAATCTTTTTTGCAGGAATAAAAACCAAATGGATTGTAGAAATCTATCTGAAATGCGCTTATCAAAAGGACTCTTCACCATTAAAGTCAGGTTGGTGCGGCTTTGGGATTCCACAAATCCAAGATTAGGTGACGAACTAATAAGCGTTGATTTTCTTGCAGTAGATGTTTTGGTGAGTTATTCTTTCTTATCTTATTTTTTTAACATGCCAACCTACTTTCTTGCGTGTTGCAATTACTTCTTCCTCCACGAATATTGCGTTGCAAAAATTGTTTGTCCCTTAATCTAACTTGCATATTTGCCTTGAGATGAAGTGTATCATTGTTAATAATGAAACACTCATCTTTTAAATATCAAGATATTATTGCAGTTTATTTAAATTAAAAATATTATTTGTTTGACATATGGAGTTGTATCTTCCATAGTTTAGTCACACTTTTCTCAATCAACTTTCATTTGAATGAATTCCTTTTATTAACGGTTCTGATAATTGTAGCTACCAAACCATATTTTAGTTTTTTCCCCTTCAATTAATTTATCCCCTAAAGATGTGTCGACTAACTTTTTCCCTTATTTTCCCTATTTCCTATTATATATTCATTGTTGAAAAATTGTATCTAATGTTATCTTTATTTTGAGATAACCATGAACTTATTTACATAACTAATTCGTTGACTATTTATGTTCAGGGTAATGCTATGCAGGGTTTAATAAAAAAATCAGATGTAATTTACTTCAGGCATCGATTGCGGGAAGGCGACGTGTATATTTTCTCGAATTTTATAGTTTGTCCCAACAAACCAAGTTTCAGAGCAGTACCAAATGACTTGATGATAAGATTCACACAATCAACTTCGGTCTTACACATTTCTGAAAATGACGAGGAAATTCCACGGCACATATTCACTTTTGTTGACTTTGAGGACATATCTTCAAGGATCTACAAAGATCTACATTTAACTGGTACTCTATTTCCTTATATTACCTGTTAGGTTTCTCCATTTGTCTTACAAATTACAAAGCCATTTTATTATGTAGATGTAGTTGGACACATTCTTTCTGTGAGTCGACTTGGAGACACGTATGTAAAAGATACATTAACATTGAAGAAAAATATGGAAATAGAGGACATGAGGTTTTTTTCCCACCTTAGTTTTAAATCATGTTCCATTTTTATATTGAGTTAAATTAGAAATTACTTTTTATAATTTAAATTTCATTTATGGGAAAAAGTAATAGGAAGATATTGGTGACATTATGGGGCAAAATTGCTGAATCGTTTCCGGAAAGCATCATATTGAGCAAAACAAAACCAGTTATTATTGTTCTCGCTGGGTTGACCGTTCGAACCTTCATGGGTATGTTTCAATTGTTGGCAATCTTAGAAAAGGAATTCACTTTCCCTTATCTATGAATTATATCACATTGGATATTTTCTAAATTGAAGGCCAACCATGCCTTTGTTCTTCATCAGCTACAAAATTCTATCTAGATCTTGAAATCCCGGAAGTGATGAAATTCTATGAAAAGTATGAGCATCTTCTTATCCCTGAATTTTTGTATTAGAAATATCAACCAGTCGTCTTCTTATCCCTGAAGTTTTGTACTATAAATATCAACCAGTCGTAACATTATCTATTTGTAATAGTGTCGATCCGTCAGATGTAACAATTTTGATGCAAGGGCAGCGTTTTTCAACAATGAGTCCAGCAGAAGAAATTCTGGATAACAGAAAAACAATTGCTGAGATAGAAAGTCTTGATCCAAAACTTTTCGAGGTGATTGCCTGCTTATATTTCTTCTAGAATTTTCCATTTGAATAATAGTTGCGTACCTATATCTTTGATTTTAGTTATAACAAATTTGAATATTTGATACTACTTTTGTTGTTCATGTATTATATAGGATAAAAAAATAACTTGCAAAGCAACGATAATTGACATTGATCTTACTGATGGCTGGTGGTATAATTCATGTAACGAATGTAAAGCAGCATTGAAATCATTTGAAAATAGCTTCTGGTGTGACCGATGTTGTACCGTTGTGGATACTCCCGTCCCATGGTAAATTAAATTTTTTTCCTCTCCTTTCATAATTAGTATTAATAACAAACTTAAATAAATTGTCAAACACCAGGTACAAATTGAACGTAATTGTCCAAGATGAAAGTAGCCATGCATCTTTCATCATGTTTGGGTCCTTGGTTGCGGAAGTCATAGGAATTTCATGCCTTCATCTAACATCAAGTTTAAATCAGAATAAAGTAACTTTGCCTCCAGCAATCCAGGCTTTAATAGGTCAGACATTCAATTTCCGAATAGTTTTGGGTTTTCGTGATTTCAAAAGAAAGATACAAGGGAAGATAATCAAGGTTATACCAGATTGTATTCCCAGTTCTCAGACCCAAGGTAATTTTGTAACTATATCATATTTTCCAAGATTAAATTCGATCCAAACCAATTTTGAATATATAAGATTCATTCTTTTTAACGATTCACTTACTTTTTACGAAGGTACATCTTCTAAATCAGACTCCCTTTCCCTAAAGCCAGTAAATTAGAGTATGCTGTTGGATAGTCCACAAGACAGGTTTGTGGCGATATTCTGCATTTCTAAAGTTTTAAACCTGTATAAAATGTCGACTCTTACTTATACCATAGCATACTATTGATTTTAAACTTCTTACAATATCTAATAGTTCATGGAATTCTGATAAAAGCCTGAAAAGAAAACTCGAAGACCTGCCAAGACCGTCTACTCAAAGAAGTAATAACGAAGGGAAAAAAAAGATAATGTACTTCCTATTTACGCATACTAAAATATTTCATTTCATATAATAATACTTATTACCAACAAATCTCTGTTATTCTTCAATTTTTGCAGGTAGTTAACTGCTGTTAATAAAGGTTTTTTGCCTCAAAATGCTCCCACTATATGTCTTATATGTTTAATATTAACTTTTTTGTGACATCTGTACGCTTCGTTTATGTAAAAAAGTCCTTACTTAAAATCTCTCATGTACATATAAACCTTACTTTAATTGTCTGTATATAAGGTTTGCTTGCAATTACGTAGGCTGTATATAATCTTATATTCGCTCGCTTAGTTTTTTCTGTTAAAGTTGAAAATTTTATGCTCACTTTTTTACCAATGAATCGTGAATATTACCATAGCTTCATTATTTTGGCTGATTGCACAAATTATATTCATGAAATTTCACTGCGGAAACATAACATGTATCCGTAGAAAAGTTTCCTCTACTATTAAGTACAAGTGTACCATAGAGATATGTGCATGGGTATTTTCATTCTCTTCTTTGGTGAATCTACATTCATCTATGTAGGATATTTTATGTATGCGAACTTTTCCACCAACATCATCTCTATTGCATGTGTATCTCAATGTAACTACCAGGTTGAACCTTTCAGGAAAATGTTGGAGAGGTATGTTAACATTTATCAGGTTCTTGCTATCTTGATCTCTTCATATTATATACAAACATCTCTGCTCATTTTTCGCATATGTTCTTTCTTCCAAGGAATTTATGATAGTTTCTTTCTTTTTCCGTACTCATCAACTTTGATTTATGATTGGATATTTGCTGTCTGCTATAAAATCTGCCATGTCATGTCTTATTTTGCTTACAGTTATTAGCATAACTTTACAATTGTTTATTTTTTTACATGCTTTTATATGTCCATCTTCTAATAATTTATAGATGCTAGAGTTTAATCTTAATTTCAGTTTCGCTGTCATCTAATGAAATCTGTTTTTCAAATAGTTGTTTCATACTATGCATAATATATAAATATTCAGTAGTTGTGATATTTTATTTCTTTTTCTTCCTCAATAAGCCTATTTAATTATGTTCATATCTGATTACCATTATGATTGACCCTTTACCTGGATTTACCTAAACTTTTATTGGCTCCCCTGAAATCTGGCATGTCTTTTCTTATTTTACTTACAGTTGCAATCACACTTCTACAATCATGTCTTATAGTAGATACTTATTTTAACTTTGGTTACAATACAATCATGATGGAGAATATATAACTACCAACATGTTGAGGTTGTTTAGGCATTCTTTTGAAGCTTCCCAATTTTAGTATCCATCACTTTCCATCAAAAAAATCTAAGTCCTTACATACTCATTATTTTTTATCTTACACTATATGGTAATTCATTATTGGACATTCCTACTGTTAATGACCAATAATGACTCCCTTAATTATTTATGGCTTACAATGCATACTGAAAATTAAGATGATGAGGTAATTTTTATTTCTTATTGACTATCATTTTGCAACTTCTCAATTTCTTTAGACATCTCTTCACTTTAAACTTTTTTTACAAATATTATCACAATGACGAATGTACAGACGTTAAATGTTTGATGTCTAGCATATTTTTTAGGAACCTGGTGGCATACGTTTAATACCTAGATTTTCTTTCGAGTAAACATAACAATATGATAACTTGGGTCTCTAAATACACATCTTCCATTATATATATATATATATTAGATTTCAGCTTTACTTTAAAATTCCCTATGTTTTTTTTACAAAAGAAACCGTTTTTTATACCTTCACTTAGTAATGTACATATATACTTATTGTAACTTAGTTACTTTCATATTATTAATGGGCAATGATGCTTCATTAGATTATTTCTGACTTGCAATGCATACTGAAATTTGAGACGGCGAGGCAACTTTGATTTGTTACTGAGAATCACTTTGCAGCTTCTCAATTTTAGTAGACATCCCTTACCATCAAATAAATCTGAGCCCTTACGTACTTATTATTCCATTTATCTTACTCTAAATGATAAACATAAGAATATGTTAATTTGAGCCTCTGTAGACACAGGTTCTAATTTATAAATACTATATTGCAGCTTTAATTTAAAATTCCCTATGTTTTTCCCAAAAAAATGTTTTACATACCTTCATTTAGTAATGTACATATTCTAAATATACTTATTGTAATTCAATTACTTTCCTATTATTAATGGGCAATGATGCTTCACTGGATTAAATCTGTCTTGCAATGCATACTGAAAGTTGAGACGGCGAGGCAACTTTGATTTGTTCATGAGAATCACTTTGCAGCTTCTCAATTTTTGTAGACATCCCTTACCATCAAATAAATCTGAGCCCTTACGTACTCATTATTTCATTTATCTTACTCTAAATAATAAACATAAGAATATGTTAATTTGAGCCTCTGTATACACAGTTTCTAATTTATGCATACTATATTGCAGCTTTAATTTAAAATTCCCTATGTTATTTTCCCAAAAAAATGTTTTACATACCTTCATTTAGTAATGTTCATATTAAAAATATACTTATTGTAATTCAGTTACTTTCCTATTATTAATGGGCAATGATGCTTCACTGGATTATTTCTGTCTTGCAATGCATACTGAAACTTGAGACAGCGAGGCAACTTTGATTTGTTCTTGAGAATCACTTTGCAGCTTCTCAATTTTAGTAGACATCCCTTACCATCAAATAAATCTGAGCCCTTACATACACATTATTATTTTTTATTCTATATGATAATTCATTGATGAGCATTCCTACTATTAACAAGCAATGATGCTTCCCTTAGTTACTTATGACTTACAATGCATATTGAAAATTAAATAGCGAGGTAATATCAATTTCTTACTAACAATCATTTTACAGCCTCTCAATTTCCTCTTCCCATCAAATAAATATGAACTTTTTCTTGCTCACTATTTTTGCCTTACGATAATTGATAATTCATTAATGGAAAACGATGCTTCGCTCGACTATTTCACCAAACGATTTGCTGACTTCCTCCTTAATAAGTTGAAAATTAAGATGGATAGCTACATTCAATTTCTTAGTAATAATCTTGTTGCAATTTCTCAGTCTTAGAACACATCTCTTATCATGAAAGAAATTTCGACCCTCAATTAGTTGTTATTATTATTATTAGCTTTTGATTCATATTGATTTTTATTTGGGCGGACTACTTCACCAACTTTTGTTCACATTAAATGTAATACGAAAAAAACAATTATTCGTGTACATAGTTTCTTACTATTTTATATTTTCTATATTACATTGATGGTATTAATATGGAAGTACTTCAGCTACCCACATATGGATTTCTCATCGGTTTTTTCCTGTGTTTTTATTACTTTTCTCCAATCGTTTTTTACAAATTTCCAACTGTCTCAATGTCGTTATATTACATTTTTTGGTTGTAGAAACACGAACATGAGCAGAAGCAATGATATTTAAACATAAATATGTAATGATCAATGATGATTCTTTACGTATTTTCGACTTACAAAACATACTGAAAATTGCCAGACACAGATAACTTCGATTCCTTAATAATAACTTCACAACATCTTAGATTTATTACACATTTATTTTTCTCAATACAAGAAGTCCATCCAATTATGTTCATATGTGACTACCTTTATGGTTTACCATTTTTCTTATTTTGCAGTTGAACCGCCATTTCTCCTATGAAATTTAGCATCCCATGATTTTTTATTACAGTTGCAAAGTAACTACATAAATTTTGTCTAGAATAATGATTTAAATTTTGGTTACAGATACATCCCCAACAATTGGGAACATATAGACATGAAAATGTTTATGGTGTGTAGGATATATTCTTAGGCACCTGCAACCATACTTTTACGATGCTGAAATAACTTCGATTTCTTACTAATAATCGTTTTGTACCTTTTCAATTTTAGTAGACATTACTTATCATCAAATAAATTAGAATACTAATTTACTCACTTATCATCAAGAATGCTTCTCTTGCTTATTTTCCGCCTTACTGCAAAAAATAAAAATTGAAATGTCAAAAATTCCATTTCTTATTTTCAATAGACATCTCTTACCATAAAAAAAACTTGCCCTCATTTACTTATCAGTTTTTGCTTTCGATTTATATTGCCTTCATTAATTTCACCTTAAAATTCTAACCTATTATACTTTGCTTTGTACAATCATTTCTTCTGTCCTCTTTCTTTGTTATTCCACCTATTCATCTTCGTTCTCCAAACCTTTACAAAAGGTTTTTTCTTTTTCATATCTCCCTTTCACTGTTACTTCTACTTTTTGCATCTGCTTTTTTCGTTTCAAACAATCGTGATGTTTTTTAGATTGTACTCTTTGCTTCACGAATGTAAAATAGTATTAAAAAGTCTTGAAAATTGCTTCTGGTATGTTCAATGTTGTACCATTATGGATACTACAGTCCCATGGTAAAGTAATTTTTTCCGTTTACTTTCATAATTAGTATTACTAACAAACTTAAATATATTGTAAATTACTAGGTATAAATTTCAAGTCATTGGTTATATCATACTGTCTTCCCATCCAGCCTCAGACCCAAGGTAAATTTGTATCTATACCATATTTCCACTATTAAATTATTCTGAATATATATTACTAACAAACTTAAATAAATTGTAAATTACTAGGTATAAATTTCATATGATTGTCCAAGATGAAAGCATCCACACATCTTTTATCATGTTCAAGTCATTGGTTATATCATACTGTCTTCCCAGCCAGCCTCAGACCCAAGGTAAATTTATATCTATATCATATTTCCAATATTCAATTATTCTGAATATATATGATTCGTTCTTTACTGACGATTCTGTTACTCTTTATGAAGACTGCAAATCAGGATACGCTTTTGGATAATCCACAAGACATGGTTGTATCAATATTCTGCATTTGTAAATTTTTTTACCTCTGTTAAATTTCATCTCTTACTTATACCATAGCACCCTACCGATTTTTCACTTCTTAGGATATCTAACAGTTCAGAAAATTCTGATAAAAACTTTAATTCGTTCACATTTTTATTTTGGTTTTTCTTCGTTTCAGTGTGACGTCCTGTTTCCGGTTGTCTTCTTGCTTTGCCTCTCGCCTATTTGTAGGAGTCCTTACGAAATTGCATCTGCTAAACAGGTATGATTTTTAGCTTGATTTCCTTACTCTTTTCCAATTGTCTTAGTTGATTTTTTGTTTTGATTTTTTAATGTTTTGTGTGCATGGGAAATCGAGTGTGAGCAAAGAAAATGATATTCATTTTGATGCGCACAGTAAAGGGCTTCTGTTGTCTGCTTTATACCGTATGTTTTGTTATTTATTAGGTTACACTTCATTTTTACTGTTTTATTTAGACGGTTTTACTTATATTAGTATTATGTTGATATGTTATCTTTTCCTTGGAATTCGTATATATTCTATTTATAAGGTCTTGGCATTTTTATTTGTATGGTTATATTGACTTTATTTTACGTGGCCAGAAAATGATGTTATTTATTTATTGTAGTTATACGGTTCAGAATATTCCATTTATACTACTAAATTATGTTTGATGGAAATATATAATGACGTCTGTCTCTTGGCATATATTCATATGTTCTATATATTTCTAAAGCATTATACTTTCCTAGAATTTATTTTCTAAAATTGTGATAATTTTTGTAGATAGATTGATGTTCTGTTGACATATCTATAAGGCTTTTCTAAAGTATATATTTGCTCACTAATGAGATTCACCTGCGCAGCTTATAATATATTGCTATGGATGTCTGCTAATCGTTTTTATAAAAATGGGTCAACTATTGATGATCAGATTGTATTCTTGATTACTGTTTACATGAGTATGGTGTGGCTGAAGTATGAACTCTTACTTATTTTTTTTCCTTACAATATATGATAATTCATTAATGGCAAAGAATTGCTTATTTCATGTATTTTCACTTTTATTGAGTTCACTTCTAGAAATAAATTTCATTGCTGGCTACCCCCGCTGCGAAGCGCGGGTATGCACCCTAGTCCGTTTGGTAACCGGGTTACTTCGGGGTAACCCGGTTTATCCTCCTCTATTCTTGGGTTGGAAATCCATCACAAAGTCATAGTGACATCACATCGCATTCCTTATTCCAACCCTCATAACAATCTCAAACAGTTACCATTCACATCAGATTACCCCAGCCCACCCCATCTCGGTAATCAAATAGAACGTATTTATTTTATAACTGTTATAACAAATATGATGAAAGAATGAATAAAATAACATTAGATATGATTTAAAATAAATCTATAACTATATTTATATATGAAAAGTGATAGGGTATTGATATCTACGGATATTAAATGATATCTATATCCATTTTAAAAATGGATACGAATATGGATTTCAAAATCTGTTATATCAATTTCCCATCCCGAATCTCAACTTTAGGAACTTTAGGAATGTGGCTCGATAGTTTATTAACCAACTCGGTTCAATAGCTTGATTTTTGATGTTTCTTTAAGTCGTGAGTCAACTTTAGCGCTCAAATCTTGCTTTCTTAAATTCGAGTTGGCTTTCTAAGTGGTAGGAATCAACATATATGCTAAGGATGCAAACACATATAGTTTATATATAATATATAATTTGTCCTTTTCTATCTATGTATCCGATATAAATATTGATTTGATATCTGTAAAAATTCATATTCACGTCCTTGCATCCGTTTGACAGATAAACATAGCTTAATGTAACAAAATTTTATGTCACATGTGATATAACTGCTTAAAATAAATATATTTAGCATATTCATTTCAATATTTTTATCGTTCCTACCCTTCTTAATTTGTATAACCCTCCTTTTTTGTATTATCAATTATGCCTATGACTTCTTATAAAATTCATAGTTATGTCATTTTATAATATCAATTATGCTTATGCCCTTCCTTTACCTTATGGAAGGGTAGAACTGTGAATTTTGTAAGAAGATAGGGGTACAATTGAAATTTAAAAGGGAAGGATATAAGTAACTATATAGGAATTTAAGAAGGACACACATAATAAAAATCGTTATTTTTATATGTGAGCCATCAAATACACACACGTTTAAAATAATTAATAAAAGGGATATTTACACCCATAATCTTGAGTAATTTGGTAATTACCACGGGAACCCTCGATAATCACGAATTACATCTAGAAACCCGAATACTGCTTAACCTTTACATAGCATAACTCTGTGTTAATTTTCGTCTGAATTCTCCGTTAACTCTGACGGAAAAAATAATATGTTGACCATTTAGCCATTCGAAAGACATCATATTTATAACATGATGCCATTCTACCAAACAAGATGATGACCTCCTCTCCCAGGCAAGCCTGAAGGCCTTCTACTCGTCCCCAACAAGCTGCTCCCTCCGCCTGCGCCTCCGCCACATGCGAGCTCCAACCCTCTCCCTCCTCGTGCGTCCGGTCCCCACATGCGAGCTCCATTCCGTCCTGCTCGGCACCGGCAAGCTGCAACAACCCTCCGCCGGCGAGGAACCTCCTCCTCAAAGCCCCCTCCTCCATAAGCCCTGCCCACCGAGGAGCCCAGCTCCCAGCTCCTCCCCCTCCCCCACCCTGCCATCATCTTGGAGCCATGCACCCAGCTCCCCTCCTCCCCTGTTCGCCCTCCCCCCTGAGCCCCGCCCGCCATCGTCAAAGTCCCCCCCCCCGTTCCTCCTGGAGCCCCGCGCCCCACCACCACCCCACGCTCCTCCTGGAAGAACCTCCGGTTCGCAGTCCACCCCTCCCCCCGCCCGCCCGCCATCGCCGAAGCGCCCCCCCCCCCCCCCCGAATCCGTTATCGTATTCGTTTTATATATACTGACATTCGTATTCGTATTCATTTTAAAATGGATGCGAATATGGATACCACTTTGACATTCACTACATTCACATTCGTATATTCGTTTTCATGCACAATTATAGTAATATATTTATTTATAACTACGTGTAATAATATTTTATGAGTGCATCCGTCGTTGTTGATATAATTGTTATGAAATTACTGTATTTAATATATATATATATATATTATGCATGAACCATCTTAAACATGTATATTTGAGTTAATCTATTAAATATTTATGTTATTATCCGTATCCGATTCATATTCGTTTTACATTCGTATTCGTTTTTAAAGATATGGTAACGCATTTTTCACATCCCTCAATATTCGTATTCGCATTTGTATTTTAAAATGGATAAGAATATGATTATACCTGTATATCCGTCCGTTTTTATCCATGCGTATAAGAGGATAATTTACATTAAAGGTCCCTAAGATTGGAGGTGAATACCGAAAAGAACCCCCAAATGTTTTGGAGACATGGATTTTTATACCATAATATTTTGTAGATGACATTCATTTTTTTATTAAAATAACAAAATCAACTTTATGGACACGATCTACGGAACTGGGTATTGATAAGCAGTACTTGATTAACTATACCTCGTAGCCGGTGTTATTTTAGTCGGATCTTATAATTTTCAATTTAACCCCCACAATGTCAATATTTTAATTAGGACCCTATCTACTCTTTAGTCTATACCCCAAAATTTGGAACTTTTTTTTACTGATTTACCCTATGAAATATTATAATATATTCGATGAAATCAGATTCGGCACTGCAACGGGGGGCCTGTTTGGTTGCCAGGTACCCCGGGGTACCCTGGCATTAGGGGTGCACGTGGATCAGATTGGAACGGATTTTAGCTTAATCCATGTCCAATCCAATCTTAACGGATTTTAACTTTTTCCAATCCAATCCAGTCCATCAAATATCTAAATCCAAACCAATCCAATTCATCGGATTACGGATTGGATCGGATTGGTTCAGATTTTTTATACGTTTGTATTCCATCTCAATTGTTTGCCCTCTCCTTTTTGTGTTTTATCGCACATTAGCCCTTGATAAACACAAATTATCGTAGGTCTAAGAAATATGTCTCACACAAGGCGGAGACAACCGAGGTCGCTGCGGTGACCCACAATAAGATGTATTTAATCAACAATTAACCCACACTATAGCACAATAAATTAGAAATAAATGTGGAGATAAAATTTATTTTTAACTCTGCACAAAATGTATAGCAAGCAAGTATGCAGAGAGTTCGAACACAGGGAGCAAACATGGTAATTCAAATAAATGTGTGTGAGTGAATGTGAAGTGTGTCTACACTATGCAAGCAAATGATTTTTGTGGGTTTTTAATTTTTTCAATTTTTTTAATTTTAAATTTTGTATTTTGGTTTTTAATTTTCTAATTTTTATGATTTTATATTATATATATTTTTTTCAATATTGGAATACAAAAACAATGGAATACAAGGAGTGATAAAATATTTATAAAAATATGCTAAAATAACCAAAAATTCATAAATAAAATCTTTTTGGTATTTTTATAATTTTCTACTGTTATGTGATTTTTGGGTATTTTTCAAAATATTTTTGGTATTTTTAAACACTGAATCAAACCAAAACAGTGAAAAGGCTACTGGCTGGGGGTAAAATGGGAATTAAAAATATCAGATATCCACAAAATTTTTCCACACTAATTTTCAAATAAAGATAATAAAATACAGAACAAACAGAAGATGAGTTTATATTTTTCTGAGTTTTCTTTGATTTTATATTTTTTTTGAAGTTTTTATGTATTTTTGAATTTTTAAGGTTTTTCTTTTGAGATTTTTGGTGATTTTTGGACTGACACTAAAATACGGTAAAATACACACTAGGGAATTTTTTTGGAAATTTTCGAGGTAATTTAATAATTTTTGGTATTTTCTAAGCTAGACAGTAAATAAAAAGTATGTTTTTGATTTTTAATAAATATTAAAATGAAATAAAATCAAAAACTAAAAATAGGGCGTTAAAGTGCAAGCATACAGGAGCTTAATCCTAATTTTTGAGAATTTTTGGAATTAAATTGAGGCCTTAATTAATTAGATCAAGCAAGCAACAATTAAAGGCCTTACAGAGGCATATATGCAAATATCCAAAAGTTCAGGGGCATTCAAGCAATTTTTCACAAAATATTGAACTGAATATTCAATTTCCAGGACCAAACATAAATTCCAAAAGCCGTAGGGGTGTCAGCGCAAATTACCCACCAGGGCGAGTGACTTGCACGCGCCTGGCGAGGACTAAGAAGTAATTTTCCAAAATCCGAGGGCTTACATGCAATTTCTCCAAAAATATAACACTTAATATCAAAATTTTGGTACTGAAATGAAATAAACCAAAGGCCGAGGGCCTCTATGCAAAATGCCCGCACCTCACGTGTACAGGTCACGTGAGGTGACGTGGCCGAGGAGTATGCAAATACATAAAGTTCGAGGGCCTTTTCGCAAAGTTTACAAAATATTTAAACTATGAAATAAAGTTTCGGGACTAAATTAATATTACAAAAATAGCGGGGGTGTGACTGCAAAATACCCTCGCTGGGACGATCCGACGGCAGAGGCTAAGCCACTTGCCACGTGGCGCCTCGAGAGCCTCCGATGACGGTTCGCTTTGCACGACTGGGATTAGATGGATCTCGAAAGATCTGACGGTTGGGGCGCTACTCCATCTAACGGTGGCGGTGCGATATGGAAGGCGCTCCCTGATCCAACGGTGCAGGCGCGCGGAGGAAGAACAAGGAGGAGCGCCGGCGAGGCGATCTTCCTCGCTCCAGATCTCCACGCTCCGACGAGCTTCGGGCGTCAAAAAGGGGGCTGCGGCCTCCTGAGGTCCTCCTCTAGCTGCTGGCGACGGCAAAAAGCCTCGGCGATGGCCGAGGGGCTCGCTGGAGGGTGGCAGAGCCATAGAGCTCCGTTAGCTCCAGCGAAGCTCCAGAATCACCTCCAGGCTCGCATGAACGTGCTTCGACCTGCAAAAGGGATTAGGAGGTCCAGGGCAAAATGCCTGGACCTCAGGATGGTGGTGGAGATGCGTAACGACTTGGGGCGGAGAACGGCCGGAGTTGCGCTCCGGCCAAGTGGGTGGATTCGTCGATTCAGGTGACAATCCTTAGGTGTTTTTGGGGGTTTTCGTTCCTAGAGCTATCAGAAGTAAAATGCAAGCAAAAAATAGAAGGGGGAAGGCCCTCAATGGCCGGAGCCAGAGGGAGTAGTGTACCTCGACCGCCGGTCTTGCGGGAGGTGGTGGAGGCACCCTCGACCTCGTTCGCCCTGGCTGAGGAACTCGCGGTGGAGCTGTCACCTCCAGCAAGCTTCAGAGCACCAGAGAGGCGGAGAGGGGTGGACCAAGGGGACTCAAAAAATCAAAGGAAGGTCGGGCTCCACTCTTATGTGGTTTGACTAAGGGTGACAGGAGCTCAAAGACCAAGGTGCAGCGAGCGCCACAGTGATCCATTCCTCGAGATGATCATCAGGCGAGCAAGAGGGACAATCGAGGAGAAAAAGTTGTCAAGTCATCGACATGAGATGGTGCAAGGAGAAACCTCGAAAAATCCGCAAACATAGGGTCAAACGAGGCTCTGACGAAGGCACATGGGGAAGGACGGCCAGTTGACCTGGGTCAACTGGGACCGTCTCCTGATTGGTCCACGTGGACCAATCAGGAAAAATCCCTGATAAATATTTTGTAAATTTATTTAAAAATAGAAAAAGGCTGAATTAAATGATGGTTATAAAATGAAAAATATTCGTTATTTTATGTAATATTTTATTGTGATTTTTAATTTATTTTATGAGGTATATTTTCATGAGTTTACTTTTTTAGCCCTATATAGGTATAATACCTATGTATGTTAGTATTTTATTTTTATTCTGTGTATTTTATTTTTATTATTTTTATTTCTTATTTTCTAAAATCATAAAATACTTTTATATACACAAATATATTTTTGTTTTATTTTTCTGATGTATTCTGTATATTAAATAAAATATAAGTATAAAATGTATAGGTATAAATATAGGTATAATACCTGCATGATCTATATATGTTTATTTTTATTTTGAGTTTTCTTTGCATTTTTATTTTGATTTTAATATACATGATTATTATAAATAATATTCACAAGATTATAAAAATATAAAAATACAAAAATAATGAATAAATAATAAATTGAATATTTTAATCAGTACAATTATACAAGGTGGGTCCAAAACTCAACTTTCAAACTGTAGTTCCGCTAAATGCGAACCCACCTCCATTACATAGCTTATTTGTTCTATATACAATTAAAGGTGAGTTTGATGCATTTGGAGTTGTAAGTTGTGAGATAGGGTCTGGGAAGTTGGGATTCTGGATTTTTATTCAGACCATAACTTTTTATCTGTACATTATTTTTCTGCGAAATCAATTTTGTATTTTTCTATATTTAATTATCTACAACTTTCATGTACAAAGTTTTTTTATTTGATGTATAAAAAGTGGAACTAAAAATAGGTCCCAAAATGAATAAAGAATGAATTAATAGGTATAGGTATTTTGACTGTATCTGGCCCTTATCTCTCCCTACTTTATTCCTTGTCGACCTATTCATCAAGATGCCTAGGTCTCGGGGTTTCGGGTCATAAAATATTTACAATATTTTATTATTTTTCTTTTCTTTTATTTATTCTATAATTTTGGCTTTAATTACAGTATTTTATACACTAATGGGATGCACATGCATGAATGCTAAGGTGGTGTTTTTAATGCTATTTACAGGCATTTGCTAGGATTTTTGGTGCCAAAATGATAGAATAAAGATGATGAAATGTGGATTCATCATCCCCCTATACTTTACCTTTGCTAGTCCCTAGCAAACACTTATGCAATAAGTGCAAAAAGAAAAAGAAAGAAAAGAAAAAGAAGAACTTGGATTTAGTTTAATTATCAAACTTGTCTTCACAAAATCAAAGTTTGGAGCTTAAGTCTGACCTTTGGAATTTTAGTGCGGGCAAAACCTTAATGAGAACCGAATTTGAAACCCAACAGTCCTTGAGAATCCTAAAACTCTGTCCAAGTCTCCTCAATATCCAGGTCAGAAATATCTCAATTCATACGCAAACCCTTACGACTATGAGTCTGACTCGTACAGTGTAAGTGATGGTGGCTCTTCCCAACTAGAATGACAAAGAGACTGACTTCTCCAGTACGACAACCCAATGATTTCCCAATCCAATAACTCCATCCTCGAGGAGCGGGGTATTCCCTTCTAAGTTCAAGTGGCAACCAGCTCAAGAGGAGGGGGTGAAGAGAAGAATGGACGGTAGCCAGTGTAGCTACCTATCCTGGGATGCAAGACCAGTGTAGTCAAGTCATCCTGCTGCAGGCTCACATGATATGACTTTGATGCTCAAGCTTGCTTATTTTCTATACAACATATTCACATACTTTTGCAGGCATTTTATTTTTGTACATGCCTGAACATTTTTTTTGAATACTATATACAACAGCAACTACATAAGGAGTTTTTCCTCTTGAGCCCGTAGACTATCCCTCTTTTGAAGCTTTATTGCACCCCACAGCCTCCTGTCTTTAGACTTCCTTATCACTGGACGGGTTAGGGTGCACTTCCCTCCCTAGAGGAGGACAAATGTTTCCACTTGTGTGCGTCTCATACCGGCAAATCCAATCCCCTCACCACTCTAACTGAGTCGAGCCATGTGAAAGGTGCAGGTGTCCAAGTTAGGTCATTATCAACAAGAGTCGTGCGTGTGCTCCGAAATACTCTACTTAGGCAGTCAAGAATCCATTGAACTAAGTCTCGTGATCCTCAAAGAATTAAGTCAACTAGACCTGAAGTACCTCAAACCGAGTTCCTATAAGGTTCATGTTATTAGGTAGATTGTAAGGTCCAATCAAGCTCCAATCTCCGGATTTTACTTAGACTTGTTCAACTATCAAACTCAATCCGAGAAATGCTCATGCCATGCAATGCAATGCAGAAAATATTTTTGTGATGCAATTTTCAAGATTTTGAACTTTTTATGGATTTTTGAAAAGATGATGATGCATATGCATTTTTTTTCAAAGAGATTTTTCAAATGTTTTTGGATTTTAATTTTGCAAATGTTTTTGGGATTTTTGAAAACAAAAAGTTTTGGCTAAAAACTAGGTGAAAATATGTACACGGGAGTGCTTCTTATATATACAAGAAGTGGATTTTAAGAATTTACAGGGTAAGTGGTCAATTTTATAAATATATATAAAGTGGATTTTGGTGAGATATAAGTATTCCTCAAACTTATTTGACACAAGATTTTCACACAATTTTTGAAAACTATAGTCCAAAATAGTTTTTACAAACATTTTACAAACATTTACACACATTTGAAAATCATTTTACAAAGGCTTTCAAAATAGTATCTATAGATTTTTCAAATATTTTTGCAACCATTTTTCAAAACATTTGCAAATCATTTTACAAATATTTTATTTCACACAAAGAAAAGAAATTTTACAAACCATACATTTTTACAAAGGTTGAAAACATGTAACAAAACATTTTCAAAATAGTTTTCAATAGATGTTCACAAAGATTTTCAAACTATTTTTCAAACATTTTGCAAAAAACATTTTCACCAGATTTATTAATCAGTAGATACAAAAGAATTTGAGGAACAAAACACCTTTTTATTAAGTATTTTAATGAATTTTAATGAATGATTAGCCATATTATTAGGAAAATACGAAAGTACGAGTTATGGCTAAAGTATATACGTAGTATATACGACCACCCTATACTTAGCTTGAGCTACGTCCTCATAGATCGGAGAGAAAAGAGAAGACATAACTCGTACTAAGTATAGACAAGTCTAAAGAATAAAGAAAGAAATGAATGAATGAACCAATGAGAAGTTGACCGTCCCCCCTATACTTAGGATCAAATAATCCTAAGTATATCAGACTGTACACAACGCAGGGAGGGTCATGGATGGGAATGAACAGATCGTACTCAGATTGTCTCCCCCTATACTTAGGGTAAAATATCCCTAAGTATAGACAAGAAGAGGAGACAATGGAGAGGATCGGAGTAAATAGAAGAAACTCGGGGTGCAAACCCCCCTATACTTAGGACAAAGTACGTCCTAAGTACAAAAAACTGTCAACAAGGGGAGACACATTTTTGATAGATAAAGAAAATAGAAAAGGAAAAGAAGAAAAGAAGAAAATAGATCAACAGATGAAAGAGTGATATGAACAGATGATCTGTACAGCGGAAGATAGAAGTGATCACCATGTATGAGATGCAGATGATGTGAGTCAAGGAACACATCTCATACCAGAAGAATGGGGGAAACGTCAATGATCGGCGGGTCATGATCTAGATATAGTTTCAGGCGTTGACCATTGTCACAGAAGGTAGAAGAAGATGACGGTTCGGATATGTCGATGCTGCCATTGTTATGTACCTTCCTGACCACATAGGGACCTTTCCACTTGCTCTGCAACTTCCCTGGAAATATTTTCAGCCTGGAATCAAACAAGCATACTCTCTGATCTGGCTCAAACTGTTTATGCCTGATATGGGAATCATGCCATGTCTTCACTTTCTCTTTGTACTGTAGGCTGTTAGAAAAGGCTGTATCTCTTAGTTCCTCCAGGGCTGCCAATTCTGCTCTTCTCTGTTCTCCTATACTCTCGGGATCTAACAGTAACTCAGTGATTGCCCAAAAAGATTTATTCTTGATCTCCACTGGCAGATGGCACGGCTTGCCATAGACGATTCGAAAGGGAGATGTCCCCAATGGATTCTTGAAAGAAGTCCGATAAGCCCACAAGACCGAGTCCAAAAGCTGTGACCAATCCTTTCGGTCTGGGCGGACGACTTTCTGCAAGATTGTTTTTATCTCCCGGTTCGAGACTTTGGCAAGACCATTAGTTTGAGGGTGATACGGTGTGGCAACCCGATGGTCAATGCCGAACTCGTTTGCAAGGGCCCTAACCTTGTCATTGATGAAATGAGACCCCCCGTCTGAAATCAAGACTCTAGGTACCCCGAACCGTGAAATGATATTTTTCCTCAAGAATTTGCACATGGTTTTAGCATCTGCGGCTCGGGCGGGGATGGCCTCAACCCATCGGCTGACATAATCAATAGCGAGCAGGATATGCTCGAATCCCTGAATCTTAGGAAATGGGCCCATGAAATCAATCCCCCATGCATCAAAAACCTCACAAAAGTGAATGGGTTGTATGGGCATCATGTCTCTCTGTCCGCAGGATCCCATTTTCTGACAGTCAGTACATCTCTTCACGAACTCATCAGAATCCTTGAAGAGAGTAGGCCACCATAGGCCGGATTGAAGCAGCTTCTGTGCTGTCCTTTTTTCCAGAATGATGTCCTCCTGCCTCAAGCTTGTGGCAGTATGTGAGGACGCTGTGATGCTCTTCTTGAGGAATGCACCTCCTCCAGATGCTGTCCCCTCCTTCATGATAAAGGACGGGATCCTCCCAATGGTAAAACTTGGCCTTCGCCAGGAAGGTCTCAAGTTTCTGCCTAGGCCAACCTTGTGGGACCGTCTTGGCGACAAGATAGTTCACAATGTCAGCATACCACGGGAGCGAGGTGATAGCCAAGATCGTCTCATCTGGAAACGTCTCTGTGATAGGTGCGCTGGGCTCAGATTCCTCAAGATTCTCCAATATGGAGAGATGATCCGCCACCACATTTTTGACTCCAGGCTTATCCTTAATCTCAATATCAAACTCCTGGAGCAGAAGGATCTATCTGGTAAGGCATGCTTTGGCATCCTTCTTAGCCATTAAGTACCGGATGGCGGTGTGATCAGTGTAAATAGTCACTCTAGATCCGAGAATGTAAGATCGATACCTATCCAGAGCAAAGACTACGGCCAGCATCTCTTTCTCAGTCACAGTATAATTCCGCTGAGCGGCATCCAAAGTACGACTGGCGTAGTGAATGGCAAAAGGTAATCCATCCCTCCTCTGTCCAAGCACAGCCCCGACAGCAAAGTCTGAAGCGTCCCTCATGATCTCGAATGGGAGAGACCAATCAGGTGGCTGAAGGATAGGAGCTGAAACAATCATATTTTTGAGAGTCTCGAAAGACGCAAGACACTTATCATTGACAATAAACTCGGTGTCTCTTGTCAGCAAGTCAGTGAGCGGTCGGGCAATACGACTGAAGTCCTGAATGAACCATCGGTAAAAACCAACATGCCCTAAAAAAGACCGCAACTGACGCAGGTTGGATGGTGGATTGAGTTTTCTGATGATGTCCACCTTGGCCGGATCGACCTTCATGCCCCTGTTGGAGACGATATGACCGAGGACCGTCCCTTGAGTCACCATGAAGTGACTCTTCTCCCAAGACAATACAAGATTGACCTCTATGCAGTGCTGAAGCACACGGTCTAGGCAGTCAAGACACGCATCGAACCCGTCGCCATAGACAGAGAAGTCATCCATGAAGACCTCTAAACAGTCACCCACCATGTCCGAGAATATGGACAACATGCATCCTTGGAATGTCGCCGGAGCGTTACATAGACCAAATGGCATCCGTCTGAAAGCATAAGTCCCAAACAGACAGGTGAATGTCGTTTTCTCCTGATCTTCGGGCGCAATGGCCACTTGATTGTATCCAGAGTACCCATCAAGAAAGCAGTAATGACTCTTCCTGGCTAGCCGCTCGATAATCTGATCAATGAAGGGCAGCGGGAAGTGATCCTTCTTAGTGGCCTCATTCAATCGTCTGTAGTCCACACATACCCTCCAAGAAGTGGGCACTCTGGTAGCGATCTCCTCTCCAGACTCATTGACAACTGTAGTAATACCCGTCTTCTTAGGTACCACATGTAAAGGACTTACCCATTTGGAGTCGGAGATGGGATAGATGAAATCGGCACTCCACCACCTTGAAATTTCTTTCATGACTACGTCTCGAAGATTCGGGTTCAGCCGTCGTTGGAACTCACGCGATGGCCTAGCATTATCCTCAAGATAAATGTGGTGGGAGCAAAGATTTGGGCTCAACCCCTGAAGATCAGCTATACTCCAACCTATTGCCTTGCGGTTTCTTTCAAGGACCTCAATCAGACGAGATTCTTGTTCTCCAGTCAAACCTGCTGAGATAATGACTGGGTGCATTTCTGGCTCACCCGCAAGGAATCTATACGTCAACGACTGCGGCAGAGGTTTCCGTTCTAGACAACTGGGAGGTGGCAGATCTGGCTTCTGATATGTCTGTGTGAACACTACCAGGTCTGCATGGGAGAACTCTCGCTCTGCATGAATCTCTGACGGAGGGCGGCCTGCTGAATCATCAATAAACTGCACTGGCTCACACTCTGTCATGGTTGTTGGCTCAGAAGGAATCAGACAAGTTAAATAATCATCAAAATCATCACAGTCAATGTCTGAATCCGAGGGATCAGAAGAAGATGAGCAAGAATGAAAATCATCGGCACCACTCATCACAACACTGTCAGCTTTAGGTGTATCCTCATCCAAGGGTGTGCTTTCCCGGCTCTCGACTGCCATGAGCTTGAGATATAGTGAATCTGTAGGCAAGGCGAGAGTCGGTGCTACAGGATCTGTCCTGTTGGATTCATCATCAGTCATCACGTAATCACACATCTGGTGGATGTCTAGCTCGTCCCCTGTCATCTGCTCGGCTTCGCTGGATTGTTCTGAGCATGCCAACCCTCTGGCTCTGGTCTTGTCGATCGTATCTATTTGTATGCTTTCGCCCTCTACGCGAAAACATATCGTCCCACTGTCATGGTCGGATACCACCTTGGCAGTGGCCAAGAATGGGCGTCCAAGTATGATGGGGGCATCGATTACCGATTCAGGGATCTCCATGTCCAGTACCACAAAGTCCACGGGGAATTTCAAGCCCTGAATGATAACGACCACGTCCTTCAACAACCTCTTCGGCCTCTTGATCGACCTATCAGCAAACTGAAGGACTGTCCTGCTCCGAAGAAGAGGGCCAAACTCGAATCGTTTGAGTAAGGCTGCCGGAAGGAGGTTGATCGAAGACCCGCTGTCTAATAGAGTACGATCGAACCGCTGCTCCTGGATCTCGCATCTGACATAGGAAGCTCCTGTATCAGGTCTCTTGGCTGGCAATGTGTTCTGAATGGCGCAACAAGTGTCATGAGTGAGCATATGGATTTGATCTCTGTGCCTCTTCTTCCTTCGGACAGTAGTTGTCTCTTTCAAGTTCTTTTTGAAGAAGGAGATATGCTCAAATGCTTCCCGTAGAGTCAGCTGAATGTGGAACCTGTCAATCATTTGGTTGCCGAACTCTACCTGCTGATTCTTTTTTGGGTTTTCTTTTTTGTTCCCCTTCGCCCGGCGGAGTGCCTCGGGGAAGGGGATGGTAGGGGCCTCCGCAGATGGAGGACTAGGAATCAGTACCTGTGCCTGTGAAGGAGGAGAATCCATACAATAATCATCATTCACCACATATGGATCCGCAATGTGAACAGAAACCTTTCCTTTATTCATATTTTTGTTTTTCTTTTTGTTACCACAGTCCATAGATACAAAAGGTGGTAACATCACAGAGAGAGGCTCAACAAAAGTAGATATGGTGGCCTCAGTACCACCACCGGCACCTGTGTTCGCGGCATCAGCACCGCGTTCTGGCTTAGCATCCAAAATGGTGGCATCAGCACCACCGTCTGCATCTGATATCGCGACGGCCTCAGTACCGTCGTCTAGATTTCCATCATTGGTGGCATCAGCACCACCGTCTTCAATATCATCATTAGAGGCATCAGCATCGCTACTCTGCTCCTCTGACGCTCCTGGTTCTGCATCTGGTTGTCGCTCAGAAGAGGCGCCGCCTGCGGGCATCCTACCGCTCCTAGTAGCCACAAAATCAGCATCATAGAAAGAATAAGACATATCACTCAAATAGTCACTAGGAGAGGTTTCCTCTATAAACTCTACCTGCTCAGACTTCCTTTTCAGATTGTTCGGGTTAGGTTCAATCTGAGCGGGTATGGCGGCCTTCCCTTTGATAATCTCCCTCATCTCCTGCCGGAATTCATCCATTTCTTGCCTGAAGGATGCTCGCTGTTCGGAGAGCAAGCGAGCAAGATCATCGAGAGCTGGGTTCTCAAAAGCGAGAGCTTGAGGACCGGATGGGTTTCCCTGCTGGAAATGAGGCTGTTGCTGCTGCTGGTATGGATAATTCTAGGTCGGCTGGGAATAAGATTGATGAGGCTGCTGACGCTGCCTCCACTGCTGTCCCTGATAGGCGGGACGAGGACCATTCTGATACTATTGTGGATGGGCATATTATGGTTGTTGTTGCTGCTGTGGCTGCTGGCTGCTCTGCTGTCCTTGAGCGGGATTCTGCTGCTGGGATGAGGAGCCACCGTTGCCCCAACGGAATCCGCGGTGATCACGACGAATCCCGGGCTGAGGGTACCGGTCGTACCATATCCCATTGACTTCCATCAATGGTTCCTGCTCGAAGGAGGGTGGAGGAAGAAGTGCCAGTGACTGCTCCGGCTGGTAGACCACCATCTGAGTGTCTGGAGATGGCGGCTGTGCTGGGTAGTACTGTAGCAGTGCAACCGACTCTGCCTGGATATGATTCACCTGGCGGTACGAGGTAGAGGGTTGGTTGGAACTGCTACTGTTGGGGTCAGCCCGTGACCTGGGAGGCTGTTGGGAATGAGTCTGTGCCTCCTGGACGCAAAGGATCTGTGTCTTCAGGTCACTCATGGTCTTGGCGATCTGGTCCATCTGGGCCATGCCTTGCATCTGCTTCTTCTCGAGGATCTCGAGACGGTCCAGCTTCTCACTGATTATGCCCATGTCGGCTGCGGCTGATTCAGCTTGGGCTGCGGCTGCCAACACTGTGTTGGGACCGGCATCGATGCAGGCGATCCTCTGGAATGATCCCACTCCTTGCGGGGGCTTCTGCTGCGTGTAGACTCGGGCTTGGGCCATCACGGTTGAGTTTTCTGCCATTCCCTTGTAAATGGCCCAGACGTCGTCTTCACCCTTGGAAAAGTATGATCCACCGCAAGAGGCGTTGACAAGCCCCTGCAACTCCGGTGTCAGCCCACAGAAGAAACTTTGAACCAGATTGGGCTTGGATATATCATGATGTGGACACCGGTCGATGAGCTCTCGAAATCGATCCCAAGCTTCATGGAATTGTTCATTCGGGATCATGACAAAGTTACTGATCATGGCTCTGGCTGCATTGGTCCGGCTGAGAGGGTAGTACTTCTTCAGATATGCGGTCCGGAGATCTGCCCAAGTGTCGATGAATCGCCCAAGGTGTTTGAGCCAATATGCGGCTTTGTCAACCAATGAGAACGGGAAGGCGATCATCTTGATCGTGTCCTCAGTCATCAGCCGATCATGGATGGTGCTGCATATCATCTCAATTCTTGGAGGTGGAGGTGTGGTTCTTCGGTCGGCAACCCGTGGAATTTGGGTAGGAGCTGAATGGTATGGGGCCGCAACTCGAAGTCTCCATGGATTGGCGGGAGTCTGATCCACCGATGTGTAAGGGACGCTGCTGGGTTATGCAATTCTCTCATGATGGTCTGCGGCGGTCTCTCGGCGTCGGGATCACCTCCTCCTGCATCAGGTCCTCATCCTCCTCCACCGCCACCGCCCCCAGGTCGGTTTTCTCTCATCTGAGCTATCTCTCTCATGAGATCACCCATGAATGTTCCCTGGTCACGGATCTGCCTCTGCATAGTCTCCAGGGACGCTAACAAGGAATTGTTGATGGCTGCCTGATCAAATATGAACGGAGGGTGATCATGGTCATCTGGGTGCTCGCCTCTGTCTGCCATCACTGGATTCTCTGAAAAAGCAAAAGAGGCCATCTCAGGTGCTGTCGAATGATCTGAACTCTGTGATGCATTGAATTCTGAAACTATTGGACTGAGAGAAGGAGAATGGGAAGGGTGGTCGAGGGGGAACAGGGTAGATGTAAACTCAGGCTCGGAGAGCGGACTCTCCGAGGTAGTCCTAGATGAATGAGGAGGAGTGCTGGATAGCGGTGCCGACAAAGACGGCCTAAGAGATCTCCGTCCCATCATCTTGATTATTGGGAAGAGCAGAGGGAATGCAGAAGAAGAAGAATGAAGGAGAAGCAAAAGTGCGCACAATTGTGCTGTGTTTTTGATCTTGACCTAAATAAATCTAGCAATCAAACACAAAACATGGGTGAGTTCACCAACTCAACACATGAAGCCGTGAAGGTTAGGCTTTTATCTTGTCGGTTTTAGCTTGATTTAGGAATTAATCTTTTCACGAGTCCTTAGAGCGCTACGCCTAAAGGAGAGAGAGTACTGCCGGAAAAGTATTCCCGTACTTGTCCTCCTCCTGTGTAACCTGTAACTTGCGCTTTTTAAGGTCCTTGTAACCCTTCCTGGATTCCTACTCAGCCAAAGAAATAGAGGGAGGAAGCCGATAGGCAAAATCGATACTTCTGATCTCGCTCGTAACGGAATCACCCGTGAGCGTGCAAGATCCTACTCGGACACAACCGGTGAGACAGACACACCCGTGAAGGCGTGGCCTATGCTCGGTACTTCGGACAAGGTCGATGCTCACACAATAGTGAGTCACCAATGGCGACCAAGCCCTACTCGACTACGTACGATGGTAGCGCCAATACTTCGGAAATCCAGGCGATACACAAGGCAGCCACAAGTTGGGTTTTTGGCTCTAATCCTTACGAAGCGCTCACCTCACTTGGAAGGAGACCTTCCAATGCAACCTGAATACAAGTGAGGGTTTTATTCTCCCCAAACAATGAATCCAATTACCGATTTTATTTTTGGTAAAGGTTTTCTTAGCAGTCCATTTTTTTAATTTTTTTGGTGTTATCGCTTCTTTTGAGTTGATTCAAACAAGCGCCTAACGATTTTTGTATTTTCTTGATCCTACTTTGTCCAAAAACAGAGGGAGAATAGAGTCGGAAAAGCCGTGCAAGTCGACACCAAGGTGGAAATCTCACCTTTGTGCCTAAATGATGCATGCAAAGTAAGAAGACTTACAGCGAATCCCAGCTCTCTCCATGCGGGATGCAAAGTAGAATTTATAAACCTAATCTACATGCCGATATGCAATGCGGAAAACATCCTAAGGTAGGCAACTTCTAGCGTTAAGAACCACAAGTCAATCACCGCTCTCCAATCCTAATGTTCGGTCTAGGCTCACCCCTCCTCTGCTCAACACACTTGGGTTTAGGAGAAAGCGCTTTGCGGGGTGAGCTTGCAGCGCGGCGGATCAAAGAGAAATGAATTGACTGTTTAATTAAACTAAGTCCAACTACGAACTATAGGTGCATGCAATGGTTGTTAGTGTGTTTGGACCTAATTTAATCGAACAAGCAAGGCCTACAACTAAGGGCTCAATCCACAAAAGAAATGAAAAGGAAAACAAAACCGGAAAATGACAACGGAAAACACGATAAAAGCTGCGGTGAGCCCCCGGGTGAACAAACACCCGGAAATTAGGCCCGAAGTGTCCAAGAGTCCAAGTCCCTGTATTATTACAAATTAATAAATCACTCTCTCACGAAAATAAAAATGCGATCTAATCTAATCACTCTCTCACTCCTCCTGCTCTCTCCTGCCGGCTTGGCCAAAGAACAGCCGGCTCCGCTTCCCAAGGATGCTTCGGGTCACCTAGGCGATCCGCCTTGCTCTGCGGTCCCTCGCAAGAAGATAAGAAAGTGGTCAGAAAGCTCAACAAGATAGATCACAAATAAGAGAGATAAAATAGCAAGCAATGGTAGACAACAATCACAATCAAGCAAAAATAAAGAACTACTCGCTGTTGCTCCCTGGCAACGGCGCCATTTGATAAACACAAATTATCGTAGGTCTAAAAAGTATGTCTCACACAAGATGGAGACAACCGAGGTCGCTGCGGTGACCCACAATAAGATGTATTTAATCAACAATTAACCCATACTATAGATCAATAAATTAGAAATAAATGTGGAGTTAAAATTTATTTTTAACTCTGCACAAAATGTATAGCAAGCAAGTATGCAGAGAGTTCGAACACAGGGAGCAAACAGGGTAATTCAAATAAATGTGTATGAGTGAATGTGAAGTGTGTCTACACTATGCAAGCAAATGATTTTTGTGGGTTTTTAATTTTTTTTAATTTTTTTAATTTTTAATTTTGTATTTTGGTTTTTAATTTTCTAATTTTTATGATTTTATATTTTATATATTTTTTTCAATATTGGAATACAAAAATAATGGAATACAAGGAGTGATAAAATATTTATAAAAATATGCTAAAATAACCAAAAATTCAGAAATAAAATCTTTTTGGTATTTTTATAATTTTTAAACATAGAAATAAAGCAAAACAGTGAAAAGGCTACTGGCTGGGGGTAAAATGGGAATCAAAAATATCAGATAGCCACAAAATTTTTCTACACTAATTTTCAAATAAAGATAATAACAGAACAAACAGAAGCTGAGTTTATATTTTTCTGAGTTTTCTTTGATTTTATATTTTTTTGAAGTTTTTATGTATTTTTGAAATTTTAAGGTTTTTCTATTGAGATTTTTGGTGATTTTTGGACTGACACTAAAATAGGGTAAAATACACACTAGGGATTTTTTTGGAATTTTTCGAGGTATTTTAATATTTTTTGGTATTTTCTAAGCTAGACAGTAAATAAAAAGCATGTTTTTGATTTTTAATAAATATTAAAATGAAATAAAATCAAAAAATAAAAATAGAGCGTTAAATGGCAAGCATACAGGAGCTTAACCCTAATTTTTGAGAATTTTTGGAATTAAAATGAGGCCTTAATTAATTAGATCAAGCAAGCAACAATTAAAGGCCTGACAGGGGCATATATGCAAATATCCAAAAGTTCATGGGCATTCATGCAATTTTTCACAAAATATTGAACTGAATATTCAATTTCCAGGACCAAACATAAATTCCAAAAGCCACAGGGGTGCCGGCGTAAATTACCCACCAGGGCGCGTGACTTGCACGCGCCTAGCGAGGACTGAGAAGTAATTTTCCAAAATCCGAGGGCTTACATGCAATTTCTCCAAAAATATAACACTTAATATCAAAGTTTTGGTACTGAAACGAAATAAACCAAAGGCCGAGGGCCTCAATGCAAAATGCCCGCACCTCACGTGTACAGGTCACGTGAGGTGACGTGGCCGAGGACCTGTATGGAAATACATAAAGTTCGAGGGCCTTTTCGCAAAGTTTACAAAATATTTAAACTACGAAATAAAGTTTCGGGACTAAATTAATATTACAAAAATAGCGGGGGTGTGACTGCAAAATACCCTCGCTGGGACGATCCGACGGCAGAGGCTAAGCCACTTGCCACGTGATGCCTCGAGAGCCTCCGATGACGGTTCGCTTTGCACGGATGGGATTAGATGTATCTCGAAAGATCTGACGGTTGAGGCGCTACTCCATCCAACGGTGGCGGTGCGATCTGGAAGGCGCTCCCTGATCCAACGGTGCAGGCATGCGGAGGAAGAACAAGGAGGAGCGCCGGCGAGGCGATCTTCCTCGCTCCAGATCTCCGCGCTCCGACGAGATTCGTGCGTCAAAAGGGTGCTGCGGCCTCCTGAGGTCCTCCTCTAGCTGCTGGCGGTGACAAAAAGCCTCGGCGATGGCCGAGGGGCTCGCTGGAGGGTGGCGGAGCCATAGAGCTCCGTTAGCTCCGGCGAAGCTCCAGAATCACCTCCAGGCTCGCATGAACGTGCTTCTACCTGCAAAAGGGATTAGGAGGTCCAGGGCAAAATGCCTGGACCTCAGGATGGTCGTGGAGATGCGTAACGACTCGGGGTGGAGAACGGCCGGAGTTGCGCTCCGGCCAAGTGGGTGGATTCGTCGATTCAGGTGACAATCCTTAGGTGTTTTTGGGGGTTTTCGTTCCTAGAGCTATCAGAAGTAAAATGCAAGCGAAAAATAGAAGGGGGATGGCCCTCAATGGTCGGAGCCAGAGGGAGTAGTGTACCTCGACCGCCGGTCTTGCGGGAGGTGGTGGAGGCGCCCTCGACCTCGTTCGCCCTGGCTGAGGAACTCGCGGTGGAGCTGTCACCTCCAGCAAGCTTCAGAGCACCATAGAGGCGGAGAGGGGTGGACCAAGGGGACTCAAAAGATCAAAGGAAGGTCGGGCTCCATCTTATGTGGTTTGACTAAGGGTGACAGGAGCTCAAAGACCAAGGCGCAGCGAGCGCCACAGTGATCCATTCCTCGAGATGATCATCAGGCGAGCAAGAGGGACAATCGAGGAGAAAAAGTTGTCAAGTCATCGACATGAGATAGTGCAAGGAGAAACCTCGAAAAATCTGCAAACATAGGGTCAAACGAGGCTCTGATGAAGGCACATGGGGAAGGACGGCCAGTTGACCTGGGTCAACTGGGTCCGTCTCCTGATTGGTCCACGTGGACCAATCAGTAAAAATCCCTTATAAATGTTTTGTAAATTTATTTAAAAATAGAAAAAGGCTGAATTAAATGATGGTTATAAAATGAAAAATATTCGTTATTTTATGTAGTATTTTATTGTGATTTTTAATTTATTTTATGAGGTATATTTTCATGAGTTTACTTTTTAGCCCTATATAGGTATAATACCTATGTATGTTAGTATTTTATTTTTATTCTGTGTATTTTATTTTTATTATTTTTATTTCTTATTTTCTAAAATCATAAAATACTTTTATATACACAAATATATTTTTGTTTTATTTTTCTGATGTATTCTGTACATTAAATAAAATACAAGTATAAAATATATAGGTATAAATATAGGTATAATACCTGCATGATCTATATATGTTTATTTTTATTTTGAGTTTTCTTTGCATTTTTATTCTGATTTTAATGTACATGATTATTATAAATAATATTCACAAGATTATAAAAATATAAAAATACAAAAATAATGAATAAATAATAAATTGAATATTTTAATCAGTACAACTATACAAGGTGGGTCCAAAACTCAACTTTCAAACCGTAGCTCTGCTAAATGCGAACCTACCTCCAATAAATAGCTTATTTTATTCTATATACAATTAAAGGTGAGTTTGATGCATTTGGAGTTGTCAGTTGTGAGATACGGGTCTGGGAAGTTGGGATTCTGGATTTTTATTCAGACCATAACTTTTTATCTGTATATTATTTTTCTGTGAAATCAATTTTGTATTTTTCTATATTTAATTATCTACAACTTTCATGTACAAAGTTTCTTTATTTGATGTATAAAAAGTGGAACTAAAAATAGATCCCAAAATGAATAAAGAATGAATTAATAGATATAGGTATTTTGACTGTATCTGGCCCTTATCTCCCCCTACTTTATTCCTTGTTGACTTATTCATCAAGATGCCTAGGTCTCGGGGTTTCGGGTCATAAAATATTTACAATATTTTATTCTTTTTCTTTTCTTTTATTTATTCTATAATTTTGGCTTTAATTACAGTATTTTATACACTAATGGGATGCACATGCATGAATGCTAAGGTGGTATTTTTAATGCTATTTACAGGCATTTGCTAGGGTTTTTGGTGCCAAAATGATAGATTAAAGATGATGAAATGTGGATTCATCAGCCCTCAACATCTAAATTATGGCTCAAAAATTGGTAATATAGATCGGATGTAAAGAAAAGGATATTTGAAGACCACTCAATCAAATTAAAGTTGAATAACTTCTTTGATCTGTAATGAAAAAGTTGAAGACCATATACTCAAAGTAAAGGGTTTTATAGAATTTGAGATTCCTTCTATAAATGTTGCATTAGTTTTTTTTGCAAATGATTTCCATCTAAGACTCAAGTAAGAATAATACAAGTGACCAAATAATGATCCAACGATAAAAAGATAAGTTACACAAATAAAAAATGTGATCTTTACAGTCACATATTGATGAAATCCAAGGGAGATGAAACTAGGAGTGAAATATTGAGGTCAAGAGTGAAATGAAAGAGGATGAAAACTAAGAGGGGAATAGTCAATTGAGATTATAACTTTACAAGGTATAATTATATTTTCTTATTTAGGAGTTTAAGGGTGATGACAAGATGACTTCTATCCACTGTAGATATGAAAAAAAGAGAAGAATCACATTGGTTATGGTCTTATTGGAATGGGTGCACACGCACGTACGCGTATATATGCATGTAGGTATATGTATGTATGTACGTATATGTTAACGGATTAACGGATTGGATCGGATTGGATTTTCATGATAATCCGATCCAATCCATACTTTAACGGATTTGAAAATTTTCAATCCAATCCGATCCATTAAAATGATAAAACTAAACCAATCCAATCCAATAACATCGGATTGGATCGGATTACGGATTTTATCCGATCCGTGTGCACCCCTACCTGGCATATCCCTAGCTCCAATCCTACATCCCTGGGTTGAGAATACTTGTATTGACCATACAATTTCTTTGGTATAATAGTTTTTAACCTTCTTCAAATACACTTATTAACAAAAAAAAATATTATAATCATCAAAAAAAGTTAATATAACACATAATCAATGTCACATCACATCACAATTATCATTCCAACCATCCCACCCTCCAAACAACTACTATTTACAGGAGGATACCCCAACCCAATCCAACCCAGTAACCAAACATGCAGCATAACATAGATCGCATAGACACCCTTGAGTTTTTCTCTATTGTTAATCCAATGTGATAAAATTATTGCCGATATAAAATATTAGCATGAACCAATGCTGACAATAATTGGCAACACGAGAACATTTATCTAAGTATATACAATTTTAGGATGAACTATAAAAAAAACCTCAACTACGGGCCTCGTTACGCAAACCTAGATTTAAAAGTTTCCGCGACCTTTATATATCTCAGATACAAACCTTCGTAAGCTTCCGCGACCTTTATATATCGATATTAAACCATAGATTTAAAAGTTCAAACCCCCTCTTTATTAAATTTGAAAGACAACATCTTTAGTTGAGAATTGATGCATAATTGAGACCTTATTTTGTAATTTACCTGTGAAGGTTTCTTTTGCAACTCTAAAAACCTTTCGGTAAACCCGAGAGAATACTAATGAAGACCGCAAGATTTATGTTTATAAGTACATCTCACTTCCATGAAATTTAGTCTTGTCTTTCGAGACCATTCAATAAGAAATAGATTTTTATCACTTGTGCCCTTCCGAGATATCGCAATATCAGTTATGCCTCTATCTTTTTGGTAATATCAGTTGTGCCCCTCACTTCTTGCTATTTTCACTTGTGCCCATCGGGTTAGTGACCGTCCATACACAGTGCAAATGGATGTTAACTTTGAGGACATAAGCGGAATTAATTTAAAAAAATGTTATATGGTCATTTTACATCCTCTTCCTCATCCTCTTCCTCATCCTCTTCTTCTTCCTCCTCTTCCCCATCCTCTTCCTCCTCCAACCTCCTCTTCCTCCCTCTCCGCCCCCGCCCCTGCCCCGCGCCGCACAGCTCCGCCCCGCGCTCCCTCCCAGCCCGCCGCCCCCACCCCTGCCCCGCGCTGCCCAGCTCCGCCCCAACCTCACCGCACCTCCTCCCAGCCCGCCGCCCCCGTCCCTGCCCTGTGCCGCCCAGCTGAGCATATAAACATCACTGAGCATCAATGATGCCATTTCTGAACAACTCTTAGCCCGAATGCCAAACAAATATCCTTGAATCTTAATTATACCTCCGATTTCAACTTACAGAGATCAAGTAACACGCACGCATTCTTAAACGAATATCTCAGCTTAAGTCCAAAAAAAGACGGCATTTCAATGGACTGAGCATCAACAACGCCATTTCCGGACACTTCTAATCCCAAATATTACGTAAATGTCCTTAAATATAGATTCCTCCACCGATTTATCGTCGAAATTCGGACTAGACTGTGGATGGTACGAGGATGATTGGAATCGCACCTTCAAAGGAGATCTGAGGCTCAGGATCGGCGTCGTATGGCGATCATCGGCGGGAATTTGGGGTCCAAAAGGCGCGCCCCTGCCCCGCGCTGCCAAGCCCCGCACCCCCTCCCAGCCCACCGCCCCCGCCCCCTCCCCTGGGCTGCCCCCGCCCCCTGCCCCGTGCCGCCAAGCCCCGCACCCCCTCCCAGCCCGCCGCCCCCGCCCCCGCCCCTCCCGGCACCGTGCTCCCTCCCCTGGGCTGCCCCCGCCCCCTGCCCCGCGCCGCCAGGCCCCGCACCCCCTCCCAGCCCGCCGCCCCCGCCCCCGCCCCCTCCCCTCCCGGCGCCGTGCTCCCTCCCCTGGGCCGCCCCCCCCCTCCCCCTCCCAGCCCCGCATCTCCTCCCAGACCGCCGCCCCTGCACCCTCCCCTCCCCGGCGCCGTACTCCCTCCCCTGGGCCGCCCCCTCCACGGCGCCGACCCTTGCTCCCCCTCCCCCTCCTTCCATCGCAATCCGCCCGAGCTCCTCCCTCAGCTCCTCCTCCGTCCCTGATTTTGTTTTGACCATAATACCCTTCTTAATCACATCATGGTTTGAATAAATCATGGTTATTTTAATTTTTTGACGGTCAATCTGACGTAGGGATGTCAGCGGGTCGGGTTTGGAGCGGGTATTACTATTCCCAAACACATACCCATTTATAATATTACTACCCATACCCGCTCATTTATTAAACGGATAATTTGTACCGGGTACCCGTATACCCGTCGGATACCCGTGTACTCAATGGGTACCCATATCTTCGACATGGACCATGGTAAATCTTAAGTTGTTTATAAATGTATACAAGATTTTCACAGATAGATGAAATAGAGTTAGATCGTGTAATATGGCGATTAATAAAAACGTGCAATATATAGAGAATATTAAATGTTTATATATGTTAAGTGTTTAACTCTTTTGTGTTGATAGTTTTTATTTATTAAAGATATAAAACATTAGTTGAATATGAATAAATGGATGGAGAGGAGAAAATTGAGTTGGATATTTATACATGTAGATCGATACATATTAGATATGAAATGGATTTGGGTCTAGTTTGATTAAAAAGCAACATAAACATCTATCTTTATATATATTTTTTATTCGGGTTTGGGACGGGTTCGGGTACCCACAAGGCAATCCCAAACCCATACCCATACCCGCATGAGTAGTCAATTCAAAACCCAAACCCGCCCAAAAATAAATGGGATGGATTTCGGGTCTTTAAATGGGGCGGGTTCGGGTCGGGTACCCAATGGGTAAACCCATATTGATATCCCTAATCTGACGGAAGGGCACAACTGATGACGGAGCAAGTGAGGGGCACAATTGATATTACCAAAAAGATAGGAGCATAACTGATATTGCAATATCTCGGAGGGGAACAAGTGATAAAAACCCATAAAAAATACATATAAATGCAACTTATTTCGATCGTGAAACTATGATGGTGTTTTTAGTAGGGATGCGAAGGTACGGAAATAGATACAAGTGTTAACATATTGTTATCTGTTTTTAAATACGAATATATATACATATATAAATATTGACGGATATTAAAACTATATTACCATATCTTCAAAAAAATAAATATGGACGTAAAATAAATATTGATCGTATACGAGTAACATAACAAATACTCTATAAATTAGCTTAAATATAAATGCATTCGGATGAAAAATACATTATAAATATACTAAATGTGATTATATTATAAACATTATACTAAATATACTGAAAGAAGTTATAGAGTTATCTTATATATGATTAAAAATAAATATAAAGATACATTACATATAAGAACATGTATACAAATATGTATACGGATGTTTGATTATATGAAAATGCTATCCACATGCATATCTATTTTAAAAGGAATGCGGATACGTATGTCAAAAGCCGTATAAAATAGATAAAGTGACGGATCAAATATAGAACATCCCTAGATTTTAGGAAATTTTCGTCAACCCTATATTCTCATCCGATTACATCACAACTTATGCAATCTTTGAATCACATCAAGACCTATCGATATCTTCAATTCAAGATGATATGTTTATCTAAGAGGTAAATAAATAAGGGAAATTTGTATTAAAAAATGGTTTTTTTACACCTGTGCCTCTATTTTTACAAAATTTACAGTTCTACCCTTCAGTTAGGTAGAAAAAGAAGGCAGAGTAGTGAATTTTGTAAGAACATAAAGACAACCATGTAATTGCAAAGTCTCGAAGAGGCACATGTTTAAAAAATCCTTTACAAAAATTACATGGCATTTTTATCAATTAATTACAACTTTATACCTCAATTTCAATGGCCTGCTCATGTTGTCACTTAGGTCATGTTTGGTTGGAGAATAAGCCCTGAAATAAGGGGTCAATTCTCCTCCCGACACGGTTCCCAATGGTATGACTATTTCCCATTATTTCACTCTTATTCCTATCTTTATTACACCTTACCTACCTTTATTTCACATTATTCTCCTTATTCCTATCTTCCAGCCGAACAAAGAATAGATCCTTATTCTCCTTATTCTCCATCATTATTCCTGCTTATTCCCGAAGCGAACGGACCCTTAGAGAATCAGCTTACTGTACTGGTAAACTAAATGAAAACTATAGTCTCACACTCGACGTGTTAGCTATTTTTAGATAGATGACCGAGTGGTCATTAGACTCGGTTAATCCCGCACTAATCGGGAGCGGTTAGTGAGAAAATATGGGATGGGCGGTTAGAGTTTAAGGGCGTACGGGCGCGTGCATGGGCCTATAAATAAAGAAAGGCGCGCTTACGGAAGCCCTCATCCCTGACCTACTCACCTCTCCTCTCCCCCTTCGTTTTCTTTCACTGGTATCAGAGCGTGGCTGACGATCCGAGCGCTACCCGTCGTTGCACGCTGTTGCAGAATGCCTCTCTCACGTTTATCCGATCGCTACTCGTCGTTTGCGCGCTGATGAATATGTGATTCATCACTCTAAAAGTTGAAAATAGAGTCTTGTTCCCGAGTAAATAGATGCATATTTCCCTTTATATTGTAAAATTAGCATTCATGCATGCATTGATAACATCTGCATTCTAGCATTCATAATTGCATAAATAAGAAGCCAATTTCACTTGTAAATATCCACCTGTATATTAGATAAAATAGCCTATTTGTATATATTTTATACTAACTCTGAATCCAATAAAATCAACTCCATAGTGTATATATTACTAACACTAATTAAAGAAAAATGTCAAAAAAATACTAACTTGTAAAATCACCTAATAAAACTCCAACCCAAATTTGAAGGCCTTAGACCTTAAAATAGGCATATCTCGCTCATACAGCCTCCGAATTAGGTCTACTCACTTTTAAAGTAGTATACATTCAGAGACCTTCGAAACAAGACTAATTTCATTCAAATCGGAACTCGTATGCAGAATAACGGTTTTGGGTCCCTTTTGTATATTGTACAAATTGACCGTTTTACCCCTGTATTTTATCTTTTTATTTTCTTAATTATTAAAAATCCAAAAAAATAGATTAAGTTGTAAATATTCTTCTCATATTTTTTTTATTTTTATTTGGATTTTTCTCTTATTGAAAAATGACAAAAAAATTGCAAAAGATAAAATGCGGTATTTTATACCTATAAGGTACCGCCAAAAATATGCTTTTGTACAGATGATCTCGTTTGATTTTCGACCCTTCACGAAAGTTGTAGATCTCATCGAGATGAGCAACTTTCGTGTTGACGACTTTTTAATTTAAGCTCTTTTATTATGTCTTTTTGATTTTTCTTTCCCTTTAATTTTTGTTTTTTCTGATAGCGACACATGGTGGCTCCGGAAGCCGCCACGTGTCAATCCCTTGATTTTTGGCTACTAATTAAATAAATGCCACATGGCCGCATCCTAGCACGCCAAGTGGCATCCTCTCTCTCTCCTCTCTACCAATTCCTCCCCACTCTCCCTTAACTTAAGGGAGAGGCCACCCTTCGACACCTCTCATTTCATCCCATCTCCCCCACCTTCTCCATCTCTCCCACTCTCATCATGGCCTCTCCAACCTCCACCTCCTCCTCTTTATAATCTCCTCTACTCCCACATTCACCCCCATCCGCCAACTTCAAGCTTAGCTCCTTAGATCCATCTCTTTTCCTTGGTGACAGCAAGGAGAGTTGCCATCGAATCCAAGGCTCTCTTTCAGCCTTGCCGCAACTCCTTGTGGGTTTCTTAGCTCAGCCTCAGCCGCGGCTTTGAGCAAGGACCTGAGCTCTCTTCAGGAGCTCCCTCCCAGGCACCATTCCACCTACAGGTAACCATTTTTCTTCCCTCTCCTTCTTCACCATTTTCTACACCCACTTTCTCTCTCCTCTATTTCATCATCTTCCATACATCGAATCGCCAAACAATTTGCATTTCAACGGATAAATCACACGTTGCGAACGCAACGGTGATTTTTATTTATTTTTTCGGCGAACTTTCATGAACCGATTAATCATTTATTTAAGCCCACCTAAACAAATGCATGAGAGCCATGGGAGGTGTTGACACCTCCCCTGCTTCTTCTTCCTCCTCGCACGCACACACCCATCAACCACCAACCGCACGGCGGACGCCTCCACTGCCCCGACGACCCTTGGCCGTGTGTCGGCGCTCCTCCCTCGCCGTCAACAACTCCCGCAACCACCACAACGTCAACCTTCATCAACCGCAGCCACCTGCCGCTGGACCTACACGCCAGCGACCAAGCACGGCCAACTGCCACCGACGTCATCACCACCACGCCCCTCGCGCCGCCATCCACCCGGTGCCCTCCACCTCCAGCTATCCCTTCACGCCAACGCTCCACGCGGCCGCGCGATCCCCCCAGGCGCACGCCGCCCTCACTGCTCCAGCGCGCGCAGGCCGCACCCTCCGCTCCTGGCCACGCGTCCCGCGCAGCCGATCCGCGCGCCACAGCCAACTTGCGCAGCAGCTGGGACTCTCCAAGCTTCTGGGCTCCGTCACGCGCACAGCCGGCCACCACCACCGGTCCCCCTCCGCGCGGCAACCTTCTCCTTCATGCGCGTGAAGCTCTTCCTCAACCTCCCCTGTTCAAGCTGTTTCAGGGGAGTTCTATCGGGAAATAAAAAAGGGGTATTTGCAAAGGGGACACTTGCACCCCTTTGCAAGTTTTTAAAAAATTCCAAGTTTCTGGAAATTGCATGTAAGTCCCTGTTCACCATTTCAGTTCATATTTTTTTCCTCTATTGCATTCACGCCCCTACATTTGCACGTTTATTTTGTTGTCATTCTGTCATCCATTTTTAATTCCGAAAGTTGCATTGTGTAGTATACTTTTTGTTCTACCATCATAGTATTTATTTGTATTTTTCTGATTTGCAGAGTATTTATTGAAATTAATTTGGTGGAAAATTGCAATATTTTACCCATTTTGATTGTGTAATTTATTGTGCATTCTCTGCTTGTCTAAAAATCTTAAAAAAATTGTAGTTGGTAGATCTAAGTTTATGCTACAACATATCCAAAATTCACATCATTTGCACATGTAGTTTGTCATAAAAAAATCATTTAGTGAAAATCTTAATCGATTTTTAGTTAATTAACCATGAGGTGTTTTAAGGAAAATCAAGTTGATTTGGATAGATCTTAACTAGACCTATTTGGATTAATTTTATTTTTTAAAAATATCATCGTTTGGTAATTATTAGAATTGGTTTAGTCATTTTTACTAAAGTCTGCATATTTTATTATCCGTGCATCAGAAAATTCTAAAAAAATTACATTAGCTTAACTTCATCTCATTTCATAATCTGACCAAGTTTCATAATTTTTGGACTTAATTTGATATCTTAAATTGATTTAACCTCAACTTGGCTACATTTTTGTACTAGTCTGCATAAAAAAAAGAACAAAAAAAAGACTTCCTGAAAATCCAACACTTGATATTTGCTCAAAATTCACCTAAAGAGACAGATGCCTCCCTGAGTTCGACCTTGGACTTCCACCAAGTAAAAAAATTTACCGCTTGAAATTGGCTCAAACCTTATTTAAGTGGTTTTTGATTAGCCCTCGTATCCGACTGCAACGAACGACATTAAACTTAATTTGGACATTAATTTTCTCGAATTAACTGAGGGTGCGGGAGGCGTATCAAAATGGCGCCGTTGCCGGGGAGGCACGGCTTAGGTTAAATTTTAGCAAATTTTTGAGTGTTTGATTTTCATTCCCCGGGTAGTCTGATCCCCGGTTTTCTTGTAATTATTTTCTCTCCTTTATTTCTTGCATTATTTTATTTTTGTGTCACTCTCTGACCTCAATTTATTTTTGTGCGAGGACCGCGAGGAGTCGACGACGCTTCGAAGACTTGGCATTTTAATTTTTATTGAGTGGAAGAGAGGCTTTGTATTTTATTTTATTTTTCGTATTATTTCCAGCGGTTCCCGTTTGAGATCTCGCGTGTGTAAAGATAGTGGAACCGTGTCCCCGTGTGCTGTGTGGGTGAATTGTAACTTAGCTTGCACTAGCGGCTCCTCGAGCCGATTTAGGATTTGCTTGTGCTCGTAACTTTTAGGACCACACATTGCACTTAAAAGACGCACTTAGACCGCAGAACTTAGCCAAAAATAATCTGTTCTTCACTCGATAATAGAACTGCCTGTCTAGGAGCGGTTTTTCTCATTTGCATTTGCATATAGTGTAAAATTTCAATTCAGTACTGCATCCTGCATTGTAGAGAGCTGGAGGCACTGTAAGTCTTCTTACCCAAGCATTCATCATCGTTTTCTCAATCGCATCGGCTTTTTCCGATTCTCTCTCTCGGTTTTCTAACCTCGGATAAAGGAATTGGGACTGGACGGTAGACGTGATTGCTTGTGTGGATTAATATCAGTGATAACTAATCTCTAAAATTGAGGCTACTAATTGAATTGGACCCAAAAAAAATTAACTAAAATTAACCCTTGTTTGCGGGAGAGTAACCCATTTGATAAACGCGGGATCGAGAGCGGTTGTATTGACTCACAAGGCGAGTCAACAGTCGGTGTCTTAACCACTACAAAATCCTGGTTTAATCAACAAATAACCCACAAGCAAATCAAGCGATGAAAAACAGGTGTGAGTTAAGATTTATTTTTAACTCTACATAAAAGATGTATAGATGCAAGTACGTAGAGAGTTCGAACACAGGGAGCAAACAGGGTAATTCAAAAATTGTGCTCAAGTGAATGTGTGTGTGTGAGTGTCTACACTAAGCAAGCAAGTCAATCAATTTTTGTGGGTTTTTAATTTTTAAATTTTTTATTTTATTTATTTAATTTTTAATTTTGTATTTTGCTTTTTTGATTTTCTGATTTTTAGATTTTATATTTTATATTTTATATTTTCTTTTTCAATATTGGAAAGTAAATGCAATATAGTAAAAGGCAAGGTAGAATATTTATAAAAATGCCCAAAAATACTCAAAAATCCAGAAATGAAATGTTTTTGGTCTTTTAATATTTTTTACTGTTTTTGTTTTGTGATTTTTAGGGGATTTTTCAGGTGTTTTGTAATTTTTAAAGTCTAAAATAAGGCAAACAGTGGAAGTAAGGGCTGGCTGTGACAGAAATGCAAGTTAAAAATAACAACCAATAGCAAAATTGTTTCACACTATTTTTCTAATAAAAGTAACAAAATAAGGAAGAAACAGAAGCTGAGTTTGCAATTTTATTGGTTTTTCTACTATTTTTTATATTTTTTTGAAGTTTTTGAGTGTTTTTAGATTTTTAGTGTTTTTGTTTTAAGATTTTTAATGATTTTTGGACTGACACTAAAAGATAATAAAATAGACACTAGGTGATTTTTTTGGAATTTTTAGAGGTGTTTTGATAATTTTTGGTATTTTCTAAGGTGGACAGTAGACAAAATGAGAGTTTTTGATTTTTAATAAATATAAAACTAAAATAAAATCAACAACTAAATAGGTGGCGTGAAAAAAGTATAGGTGCACAGGAGCTTAAGCCTTTTTTGTGGGATTTTTGGAGTTAAAATGATATTTTAATTAATTAGATCAAGACTCCAATCATCAAACAGTGCTGGCAGGGGCATACATGCAAATAGTGAAACATTCAGGGGCTTGTACGCAATTTTTCCACAAAATATTACTCTGAATCTTGCATTTTAAGGATTAAACATTAATATCCAAACCCGCAAGGGTAGATGTGCAACTTACCCACCAGGGCGCGTGACTTGCACGCGCCTGGGAGGGGTATTTTTGCAATATTACAAAGCTCAGGGGGGTTCAATGCAATTTTCCCAAAATATTACAACTTAACAGAAATGTTCAAGGACTAAAACGAAATAAATAAACAGCCGAGGGTATCCTTGCAAAATGCCCACCCCCTCACGTGCACAGGTCACGTGAGGTGACGTGGCGAGGGACAGGAATGCAAATATGGAAAGCACGGGGTGTTTATGCAAATATTACAAAATTATTACACTACGGACAAAAGTTTTAGTACTAAAATACAAATGCAAAATGCGCGAGGGTGGGGATGTAAAATACCCTCGACGCGCGATCGAACGGCGGAGAAGAAGCCACTTAGACACGTGGCACGATCTGGACGGCCGATGACGCTTCGCTGTGGACGTCTGAGATTAGATCTCGGGCGAGATCGACGGTGGCTGAGTGCTGATGATCGGACGGGCCCACGTTCTATCTGGAAGGTCTCCTCGATCGGACGGCGGTGGAGGCAGCTGGAAGAACGAGGCGAAGCTCCGACTGGGCGAAGTTCGTCGCGCTCCTCCGGCTAGCTCTGATGGCTGTTGAGCTCCAAAATGGACGAGGAGCCTCCTGCAGGTCTTCTCTAACGATCAGAGGCGTCAAAAAGCCTCAGCGTCGGCCGAGGTGCTCAGGCGAAGGTGGCGGAGCTGGGAGGTCCAGCCACGCTCCGGCGAGCTACAAAATCGCTCCCAGGTACGTTGACTGTGCTTTGACCTGCAAAACAAGGTGAGAGGGTCCAGGGCAAGTTGCCTGGACCCCGCGGGTGGCGAAGAAATGGCGCGGAACGAAGGGGTGGAGTTCGGCCGGAGTTGCGCTCCGGCGAGGATGGTGGATCGGGCGCGATATGCGATGGAACTTCGATTTTTTTGGGGGTTTTTAAAGTTTAGGCTAACAGGAACTAAATGCGATAAAGAAATGGCGGGATGGAGGCCCTCGATGGCAGGAGCCAGAGGATGAAGGTTACCTCGACCGCCGGAGTTGCGGGAGGTGGTGGAGACGCCTCCGACTTCGTGCGCCTTGGCTGAAGGGCTGGCGGTGAGCTGTCACCTCCACGGAGCTCAGGAGCACGGGATTGGCGCTGAAGGGTGGACCGAAGGTGTTCAACCGAGGAGAGGAAGAGGTGGGTCTGGTTAAGTAGATGGTGGAGTGCGTGACTTCGAGGGAAGATCACGAGCGAATCGAGCAGATCTGGGGAGATCTGAGGAGTCGGCGATGGAGGTGATTGATCGAGGAAGAGGTTTCGTGAAGGAAGCGGCCGCAGAGGATGAGCGGCGCACCCTCGAAAAAGGCGCGAAGACAGGGGGAAAACGACGCGCGCAACAGGCTGGGAGGAAGAGGACAGACTGTTGACCCGCCGGTCAACAGTCGCAAGCTCCTGGTTGGTCCACGTGGACCAACCAGGAGAAAGAGAATAAAAATGTTTTATTAATTCATTTAAAAATAGAAATAAGTCGAATTAAATTAAAGTTATAAAATGAAAATTATTTGTTATTTTACGTAGTATTTTATTATGATTTTTATTTATTTTTATGATACATATTTTTACAAGTTTACTTTTTAGCCTTATATAGGTATAATACCTATGGATTTTAGTATTTTATTTTATTTTATGTATTTTGTTTCTTTATTATTTTTATTTAGTATTTTATAAAATTATAACATACTTTTATATACATGAATATATTTTTATTGTATTTTTCTGGTTTGTTTTGTGTATTTAATAAAATATAAAGGTGTTTTATACAGGTATAAGTCGGTAGTTATACCTATGTACTTTTTTATACAAGTATTTTTTATTTTGTGATTTCTTTGCATTTTTATTCTGATTTTAATGTACATATATATTATAAGTAATATTTACAACAATATAAAATTATAAAAATGAATAAATAATGAATAAAGAATAAGTTGAATATTTTAATCTGTACAAGGTACAATGTGGGTCCAAAACTCAACTTTCAGACCGTAGCTCCGCCAAATGCGAAACCACCACCATTGGATAGATTATTTTATTCTATATACAATTAAAGGTGAGTAGGCTGCATTTGGAGTTTTTATTGGTGAGATACGGGTCTGGGAAGTTGGGCTTTTGGATGCTTATTCAGACCATAACTTTTTATCTGTATATTATTTTTTTGTGAAATCAATTTTGTATTTTTCTTTACTAATTTATCTACAACTTTCATGTACAGAGTTTCTTTATTTGATGTACAAAAAGTGGAACCAAAAATAGGTCCCAAAATGAAGAAAGAATGAATAAAAAAAATATAGGTATTTTATCTGTATTTCTGACCTTATCTCCCCCTACTTTATTTCTTGTCGACCTATTCATCAAGATGCCTAGGTCTCGGGGGTTTTGGGTCATAAAATATTTACAATATTTTATTCTTTTTCTTTTCTTTATTTATTCTATAATTTTGGCCTTAATTACAGTATTTTATACACACTCTGAATGCACATGCATGGATGCTAAGATGATGGTTTTAATGCTATTTACATGTATTTGCTAGGGTTTTTGGTGCCAAAATGATAGAATAAAGATGATGAAATGTGGCTTCATCATCCCCCTATACTTTACCTTTGCTAGTCCCTAGCAAACACATATGCAATATGTGCAGAAAGAAAAAGAAAGAAAAGAAAAAGAAGAAAATTGGATTTTATCTGATTATCAAACTTGTCTTCGTAAAATCAAAGTTTGGAGCTTAAGTCGGACCTTGGGAATTTTAGTGCGTTCGGAACCTTAATGAGAACCACATTTGAAATCCAACAGTCCTTGAGTATCCCCAAGACTCTGTCCAAGTCTCCTCAATAGCCAGGTCAGAAATATCTCAACTCATACGCAAACTCTTACGACTACGAATCTGACTTGTACAGTGTGAGTGATATGTAGCTCCCCACCTCAGAAGTGACAAAGAAACAACCTCCCCTAACCTGGTAACTCTAATGCCTCAGTCTAGCAACTCTTTCCTCGAGAAGCGGGGTATTCCCTTCTAAGTTCAAGTGCAACCGGCCCAAGAAGAGGGGGAAGAAGTATAGACTTTTGGAAGCTCAGCCAGTGTAGCTGAGTCTTCCGCTGCAAGCTTCATGAGATGTAACATGGATACCATAAGCTTTTGCTTTATTGGACTATATACACTCCGGTGGGGTTATTAAATTTTCAATCCGACCCACCACTTTTTTGGAGTTCTTTTTGCATTTTTTTTTTCAATTGCATCTGTACAACATATCTACATGAGCAGCATATACAAGAAATTTTCCTCTTGAGCCAGTAGACTATCCCTCTTTTGAAGCTTTATTGCAACCCACGGCTTCTGTCTTTAGCCTTCATTACTACTAGACCAAGTTGAGGTGCACTTCCTTCACTATAAGAAGAAGAGAGGTTCCGCCTAGAAGTACTACCCTCATATGCTACCCCAAGCCAAAGGAAACTGCCTCCTCACCACCTCATCCGTGAAGAGCTATGTGAAAGGTGCAGGTGTCCAAGTTAGGTCATTATCAACAAGAGTCGTGCGTGTGCTCCGAAATACTCTATTTAGGCAGTCAAGAATCCATTGAACCAAGTCCCATGATCCTCAAAGAATTAAGTCAACTAGACCTGAAGTACCTCAAACCCAGTTCCTATAAGGTTCCTGTTATTAAGTAGATTTTAAGGTCCAATCAAGCTCCAATCTCCGGATTTTCCTTAGACTTGTTCAACTATCAAGTTCAATCCGAAAAATGCTCATGCTATGCAATGCAATGCAGAAAATATTTTTGTGATGCAATTTTCAAAGATTTTGAACTTTTTATGGATTTTTGAGAAGATGATGATGATGCATATGCAGATGCATTTTTTTTTGTCTTTTTCAAAAAGATTTTTCAAATGTTTTTGGATTTTAATTTTGCAAATGTTTTTGGGATTTTTGAAAATAAAAAGATGTTGGCTGAAACAAGGTGAAAACTATGTACACGGGAGTGCTTCTTATATACAAGAAGTGGATTTTAAGAATTTACAGGGTAAGTGATCAATTTTATACATATATATACAGTGGATTTTTGGTGTGATGTGAATATTCCTCAAACTTATTTGACACAAGCTTTTCACACAATTTTTGAAGACTATAGTCCAAAATAATTTTTACAAACATTTTGCACATATTTGAAAATCATTTTGCAAAGGCTCTTCAAACAGTATATATAGGTTTTTCAAATCATTTTTGCAACCATTTTTCAAACCATTTGCAAATCATTTTTCAAACGTTTTCTTTCACACAAAGAAAAGAAATTTTTACAAACCACACATTTTTACAAAGGTTGAAAACATGTAGCAAAATATTTTCCAAATAGTTTTCAATAAATTTTTCACAAAGATTTTCAAACTATTTTTCAAACATTTTGCAGAAACGTTTTTACCTGATTTATTAATCAGTATCTACAAAAAGAATTTGAGGAATAACCACATCTTTTTATTGAGGATTTTTAATGAATTTTAAAGAATTAGTAGCCATATTTATTAGGAAAGTACGAGTTATGGCTAAAGTATATACACAGTATATACGACCCCCCTATACTTAGCTTGAGCTATGTCCTCATAGATCGGAGAGAAAAGAGAAGACATAACTCGTACTAAGTATAGACAAGTCTAAAGAATAAAGAAATAAATGAATGAATCAACAAATGAGAAGTTGACCGTCCCCCCTATACTTAGGATCAACTAATCCTAAGTATAGCAGACTGTACACAACGCAGGGAGGGTCAAGGGCGGGAATGCACAGATCGTACTCAGATTGTCTCCCCCTATACTTAGGGTAAGATATCCCTAAGTATAGACAAAAGAGGAGACAAGGGAGAGGATCGAAAAGAATAGAGAAACTCGGGGTGCACACCCCCCCTATACTTAGGACAAAGTACGTCCTAAGTATAGAAGACTGTCTACAAGGGCGGCACCGTTTCGGTAGATAAAGAGGGAAGAAAAGGAAAAGAAGAAAAGAAGAAAATAAATCAAAGTGATATTAACAGATGGATCTGTACAGTGGAACGTAGAATTGATTACCATGTATGAGATGTAGATGATGAGAGTCAAAGGACGCATCTCATACCAGAAGAATGGGGGCAACGTCCATGGTCGGCGGATCATGATCAAGATATAGTTTCAAGCGTTGACCATTGACGCGGAAGGTAGAAGAAGATGACGGTTCGGATATATCAATACTGCCATTGTCATGTACCTTCCTAACCACATATGGACCTTTCCACTTGCTCTGCAACTTCCCTGGGAATAATTTCAGCCTGGAATCAAACAACCATACTTTCTGATCTGGCTCAAACTGTTTATGGCTGATATGCGAATCGTGCCATGTCTTCACTTTTTCTTTGTACTGTAGGCTGTTGGAAAAGGCTGTGTCTCTTAGTTCCTCCAGGGCTGCCAATTCTGCTCGTCTCTGGTCTCCTACACTCTCAGGATCCGAAAGTAACTCAGTAACTGCCCAAAAAGATTTGTGCTTGATTTCCACTGGCAAATGGCACGGCTTGCCATAGACGAGACGAAAAGGAGATGTTCCCAATGGATTTTTGAAAGATGTCCGATAAGCCCACAAGACCGAGTCCAAAAGCTGTGACCAATCCTTTCGGTCTGGGCGGACAACTTTCTGCAAGATCGTCTTTATCTCCCGATTCGACACTTCAGCAAGACCATTAGTCTGAGGGTGATAAGGAGTGGCAACCCGATGGTCAATACCGAACTCGTCAGCAAGGGCCCTAACTTTATCATTGATGAAATGAGACCCCCCGTCAGAAATCAAAACTCTAGGTACCCCGAACCGTGAAATGATATTTTTCCTCAAGAATTTGCAAACGGTTTTAGCATCTGCGGCTCGGGCGGGGATGGCCTCAACCCATCGACTGACATAATCCACAGCGAGCAAAATATGCTCGAATCCCTGACTCTTAGGAAATGGGCCCATGAAATCAATCCCCCATGCATCAAAAACCTCACAGAAGTGAATGGGTTGCATGGGCATCATGTCTCTCTGTCCGCAGGTTCCCATTTTCTGACAGTCAGTACATCCCTTCACGAACTCATCAGAATCCTTGAAGAGAGTAGGCCACCATAGGCCGGATTGAAGCACCTTTTGTGCTGTCCTTTTTCCTGAATGATGTCCTCCTGCCTCAAGCTTGTGGCAGTATGTGAGGACGCTATGCTGCTCTTCCTGAGGAATGCACCTCCTCCAGATACTATCCCCTCCTTCATGATAAAGGATGGAATCCTCCCAATGATAAAACTTGGCCTTAGCTAGGAAGGTCTCAAGTTTCTGCCTGGGCCAACCTTGAGGGACTGTCTTGGCAACAAGATAGTTTACAAAGTCAGCATACCACGGGAGTGAGGTGACAGCCAAGATCGCCTCATCTGGAAACGTCTCTGATATAGGTGCGCTGGGCTCAGATTCCTCAAGATCCTCCAATCTGGAGAGATGATCCGCCACCACATTCTTGACTCCAGGCTTGTCCTTAATTTCAATATCAAATTCCTGGAGTAGAAGGATCCATCTGGTAATGTGCTTTGGCATCCTTCTTGGCCATTAAGTACCGGATGGCGGTTATGATCGGTGTACACAGTTACTCTAGATCCGAGAATGTAAGATCGATACTTATCAAGAGCGAAGACTACGGCCAGCATTTCTTTTTCAGTCACAGTGTAATTCCTTTGAGCGGCATCTAAGGTTCGGCTGGCGTAGTGAATGGCAAACGGTAATCCATCCCTCCTCTGTCCAAGCACAGCCCCAACGGCAAAATCTGAAGCGTCCGTCATGATCTCGAATGGAAGAGACCAATCAGGTGGCTGAAGGACAGGAGCTGAAACAACCATATTTTTTGAGAGTCTCAAATGATTTAAGACACTTATCATTGACAATAAACTCGGTGTCTTTGGTCAGCAAGTCGGTTAACGGTCGGGCAATTCGACTGAAGTCCTGAATAAACCGTCGGTAGAAACCGACATGCCCCAGAAAAGACCGTAACTGACGCAAATTGGACGGCGGATTGAGTTTTCTGATGATATCCACCTTGGCAGGATCGACCTCCATGCCTCTGTTGGAGACGATATGCCCAAGGACCGTCCCTTGAGTCATCATGAAATGACTCTCTCCCAGGATAATACAAGATTTACCTCTATGCAGCGCTTCAGCACACGATCTAGGCAGTCAAGACAAGCATCAAACCCGTCGCCATAGACCGAGAAGTCATCCATGAAGACCTCTAAACAGTTACCCACCATGTCCGAGAAGATGGACAACATGCACCTTTGGAATGTCGCTGGAGCGTTACATAGACCAAAGGGCATCCGTCTGAAAGCATATGTCCCAAACGGACAGGTGAATGTCGTTTTCTCTTGGTCTTCGGGCGCAATGGCCACTTGATTATATCCAGAGTACCCATCAAGAAAACAGTAATGGCTCTTCCCGGCTAACCGCTCGATAATCTGATCAAGGAAGGGCAGCGGGAAGTGATCCTTCTTGGTGGCCTCATTTAATCGTCTGTAGTCCACACAGACCCTCCAAGAAGTTGGTACTCTGGTAGCGACCTCTTCTCCGAACTCGTTGACAACTGTTGTGATACCCGTCTTCTTGGGTACCACATGCAACGGACTTACCCATTTTGAGTCGGAGATGGGATAGATGAAATCAGCACTCCACCACTTTGAGATTTCTTTCATGACAACCTCTCGAAGATTCGGGTTCAGCCGTCGCTGGAATTCGCGCGATGGCTTAGCGTCATCCTCGAGATAGATGTGGTGGGAGCACAGCTTCGGGCTCAGCCCCTTGAGGTCAGCTATATTCCATCCGATTGCCTTGCGATTTCTTTCAAGAACCTCCATCAGACGAGATTCTTGTTCTCCAGTCAAATCTGCTGAGATAATGACTGGGTGCATATCTGGCTCACCTGCAAGGAATCTATACTTCATTGACTGCGGCAGAGGTTTTCTTTCAGGGCAACTGGGAGGTGGCAGATCTGGCTTCTGATATGTCTGGGTGAAGGCTACCAGGGTCTACATGAGAGAACTCTCGCTCGGCATGAATTTCTGACGAAAGGCGGCTGACTGAATTATCAATGTGTTGTACGGGCTCGCACTCTGTCATGGTTGCTGGTTCAGAATGATTCAGACAAGACAACGGATCATCAAAATAGGCCCAATCAATGTCTGAATACGAGGGATCAGAAATAGAAGAACAGGAATTGAAATCATCGGCACCACTCGTCACGATGCTGTCAGCCTCAGGTGTATCCGTATCCAGGAATGTGCTCTCCCGACTTTCGATTGCCATGAGCTTGAGGTACAATGATTCGGTAGGCAAGGCGAGAGTCGGTGCTACAGGGTCTTTCCAGTTAGATTCATCATCAGTCATCTCGAAATCACGAACCTGGTGGACGTCTAGCTCTTCCTCTATCATTGATGCGGCTTCGCTTGACTGCTCCGAGCAATCTAATTCTCTAGCTCTGGTTTCCTCGATCGTCTCTATTTGTATGGTTTCGCCCTCTACGCGAAAACATACCTTCCCGCAATCATGGTCGGTCACTGCCTTGGCTGTGGCCAAGAATGGGCGCCCGAGTATGATGGGGGCATCGGTTACCGACTCAGGGATCTCCATGTCCAACACAACGAAGTCCACGGGGAATTTCAGGCCCTGAATGGTAACGACCACGTCTTTCAACAACCCCTTCGGCCTCTTTATCGACCTATCAGCAAACTGAAGGACTGTTCTGCTTCGATGAAGAGTGCCGAACTCAAATTGCTTGAGTAAGGCTGCCGGGAGGAGATTGATTGAGGAGCCGCTGTCTAATAGAGTACGATCAAACTGTTGCTCTTGAATCTTGCATCTGACATAGGGAGCTCCTGCATCTGGTCTCTTGGCTGGCAACTTGTTCTGAATGGTGCAGCAAGTGTCATGTGTGAGCATATGGATCTGATCTCTGTGCCTCCGCTTTCTTCTGACAGTGGTTGTTTCTTTCAAATTCTTCTTGAAGAAAGGGATATGCTCGAATGCCTCTCGTAGAGTCAGCTGAATGTGAAATCTGTCGATCATCTGGTTGCCGAACTCTACCTCCTGGTTCTTTTTTGGATTTTCTTTTTTATTCCCCTTCGCCCGGCGAAGTGCCTCTGGGAAGGGGATAGTAGGGGCCTCCTCAGATGGAGGACTAGAAATAGGTTCCTGTGCCTGTGAAGAAGGGGGATCCATACCAACATCATCATTCAATACATATGGATCCGTAATTTGAACAGGAAACCTTTTCTTTATTCATATTTTTGTTGTTTTTGTTTTGATCACAGTCCAAAGATACAAAACGTGTGACACCACAGCTGGAGTTTCAACAAAAGGAGATGTGGTGGCCTCAGTACCACCACTGGCACCTGTCTCTACGGCATCAGCACCGCTTTCATGTTCTGCATCAAAAATGGTGGCATCAGCACCACCGTCTTCATCTGGTATCACGACGGCATCAGCACCGTCGTCTTGGATTCCATCATTGGTGGCATCAGCACCACCGTCTTCTATATTATCATTCGCGGCATCAGCACCGCTTGTCTGCTCTTCTGGCGCTCCTGGTGCTGCATCGGGTTGTCGCTCAGAAGAGACGCCGCCGGCTGGCTTCCTACCGCTCCTAGTAGTAACAAAATCAGCATCATAATATGTCATGTCATTCTCATAGTCACTAGGAAGGGTATCCTCTGTAAACTCTACCTGCTCAGGCTTTCTTTTGAAATTATTAGGGTTTGGTTCGATCTGAGCTGGTATGGCGGCTTTGCCTTTGATTATCTCCCTCATTTCCTGCCGGAAGTCATCCATTTCTTGCCTGAAGGAGGCTTGCTGTTCAGAAAGCAAGCGGGCAAGATCATCAAGAGCGGGGTTCTCAAAGGAGTGGTGCTGAGAACCGGATGAGTTTCCCTGCTGGAAACGAGGCTGCTGCTGCTGGTACTGGGGAGGCTGGTTCTGAAAACGCTGAGGCTGCTCGCGCTGCCTCCACTGCTGTCCCTGATAGTTGGGACGAGGACCACTGTGATATTGCTGCGGTTGGGCATACTGGGGCTGCTGGTGTTGCTGTTGTGGCTGGCTGTTCTGGTATCCTTGGGCAGGGTTCTGCTGTTGGGAAGAGGATCCACCATTGCCCCAACGGAATCCGGGGTGATCCCGACGAATTGCGTGCTGAGGGTATCGGTCGTACCAAATCCCATTGACTTCCATCAATGGTTCCTGCTCAAAGGAGGGTGGAGGTAGAACTGCCAGTGGTTGCTCCGGCTGATAGACCACCATCTGCGTGTCCGAAGATGGCGGTTGCTCTGGATGGTACTGCAGCAAGGGAACCGACTCTGCCTGAATATGGTTTACCTGACGGTATGAGGCAGAGGCCTGGTTGGGGTTGCTGTTGCGGGAAGCAACCTGTGACCTGGGAGGCTGTTGGGAGTGCGATTGGGCCTCCTGAATGCACAACATTTGAGTTTTGAGGTCACTCATGGTTTTGGCAATCTGGTCCATCTGGGCCATGCCTTGATTTTGTTTCTTCTCAAGGATCTCCATACGGTCCAGCTTCTCACTGATGATGCCCATGTCAGCTGCGGCTGATTCGGCTTGAGCTGCGGCTACCGACGATGTATTGGGACCGGCATCGATGCGTGCGATCCTCTGAAATGATCCCGCTCCTTGCGGGGGCTTCTGCTGTGTATAGACTCGGGCCTGGGTCATCACGGTGGAGTTTTCTGCCATACCTTCGTAGATGGCCCAGACGTCGTCCTCTCCCTTGGAGAAATAAGACCCACCGCAAGAGGCGTTCACTAGCCCCTGCAGCTCCGGTGTCAGCCCGCAAAAGAAACTCTGAACGAGATTGGGCTTGGAGATATCATGGTGGGGACACCGGTCGATGAGCTCTCTGAATCGATCCCAGGCTTCATGGAATTGTTCGTTTGGGATCATGACGAAGTTGCTTATCATGGCTCGAGCTGCGTTGGTCCGGCCGAGAGGATAGTACTTCTTCAGGAATGCGGCCCGGAGATCTGCCCATGTGTCGACGAAACGCCCAAGATGTTTGAGCCAATAGGCGGCTCTGTCAACCAAAGAGAATGGAAAGGCGATCATCTTGATTGTGTCCTCGGTTATCAACCGATCATGGATGGTGCTGCAAATCATCTCGAATTCTTGGAGGTGGAGGTGCGGCTCTTCGGTCGGCAACCCATGGAACTTGGGTAGCATCTGAATTGTGTTGTGCCGAAGCTCGAAGTCTCCATGGATAGGTGGGAGTCGAATCCATCGGTGAGTGAGGGATGAAGCTGGGTTATGCAATTCCCTCATGATGGTCTGTGGCGGTCTCTCGCCGCCTGGATTGTCTCCTCCTGCATCGGGTCCTCCTCCTCCTCCACCTTCTCCGCCAGCACGGTCTTCTCTCATCTGCGCTATCTCTCGCATGAGATCACCCATAAATGTCCCCTGGTCTCGGATCTGTCTCTGCATGGTTTCCAGGGATGCTAACAACGAATTGTTGATGGCTGCCTGATCAAATACGAATGGCGGGTGCTCATGATCATCTTCATGCTCGCCTCTGTCCGACATGACTGGATCTTCTGTAAAAGCAAAAGAGGCCATCTCAGGTGCTGTAGAATGATCTGAACTCTGTGATGCACTGAAATCTGAAATAATTGGACTGAGAGAGGGAGAATGGGAAGAATGGTCGAGGGGGAACAGGGCGGACGTATACTCAGGCTCGGAGAGCGGACTCTCCGAGGTAGTCCTAGATGAATAAGGGGGAGTGCGGGATAGCGGTGCCGACAGGGTCGGCCTAAGAGATCTCCGTCCCATCATCTTGATTATTAAGAAGAGTAGAGGAAAGGCAAGAGAAGAAGAAGAGTAAGATGCAACAAAATTGCGCACAATTGTGCTGTGTTTTTGATCTTGACCTAAACAAATCTAGCAACCAAACGCAAAGCAAGGGTAAGTTCACCAACTCAACACATGAAGCCGTGAAGGTTCGGCTTTTATCTTTTCAGTTTTAACTTGATTCAGATATTTATCTTTTACGAGTCCTTAGAGCGCTACGCCTATAGGAGAGAGAGTACTGCCGGAAAAGTATCCCGTACTTGTCCTCCTCCTGTGTAACCTGTAGCTTGTGCAGTTGAGGTCCTTGTAACCCTTCCTGGATCCCTACTCAGCCAAAGAATAAGAGAGGAAGCCAATAGGCGAAACTGATACTTCGGAACTCGCTCGCAACGGAATCACCCGTGAGCGTGCAAGAACCTACTCGGACGCAAGACGATGAGACAGACACCCCCGTGAAGGCGTGGCCTATGCTCGATACTTCGGACAAGGTCGATGCTCTCACACTAGAGAGTCACCAATGTTGACCAAGCCCTACTCGTCTACGTACGATAGAAGCGCCAATACTTCGGTAATCCAGGCGATACACAAGGCAGCCACAAGCTGGGTTTTTGGCTCTAATCCTTACGAAGCGCTCACCTCACTTGGAAGGAGACCTTCCCATGCAACCTGAATACAAGTGAGGGTATTACTCACCCCAAGCAATGAATCCAATTACCTTTTTTATTTTGGTCAAGTTTTCTTTAGCAGTCCCTTTTTTAATTTTTTTGGTGTTATCGCTTCTTTTGAGTCAATTCAAACAAGCGCCTAACGTTTTTGTATATTTTTTTTTCTTTTTTTGGTCCTACTTTGTCCAAAAACAGAGGGAGAAAAAGAGTCGGAAAAGCCGTGCAAGTCGGCACAAAGATGGAAATCTCACCTTTGTGCCTAAATGATGTGTGCAAAGTTAGAAGACTTACAGCGAATCCCAGCTCTCTCCATGCGGGATGCAAAGCAGAATTTTTAAACCTATACTATATGCCGATATGCACACGGAAATCGTCCTAGATTAGGCAACTGCTAGCGTGAAGAACCACAAGTTAGCTAATAACTTCTAATCCGAGTGTCCGGTCTTGGCTCACCCCTCCTCTGCCCAACACATTTGGAGTAGGAGAAAGCGCTTGTTCGGGTGTGAGCTCGCGGCGCGTGGATTTGGAAGCTACTCGCTAACTGTTTAATTAGTCTAAGTCCAAAACGTGACTATAGGAGCATGCAAAGATGATTAAGTGTTTGGACCTATTCTACTCGAGTCAAGCAGGACCTAGATCTAGGAGCTCAATCCACAAAAGAAAATGAAAAATAAACACAAAACCGGAAAATGACAAGCGGTCAAAACACGATAAAAACCGCGGTGAGCCCCCGGGTGAACAAACACCCGGAAATTAGGCCCGAATGTTCAAGTGTCCAAGGTACCTGTATTATTACAAATTAATAGTCTCTCTCTCTCACAAAAATAAATGCAAGCTAGACTACCACTCAATCTCACTCCTCCTGCTCTCTACTGCCGGCTTGGCTAAAGAATAGCCGGCTCCACGTCCCAAGGTTGCTTCGGGTCACCTAGGCGATCCGCCTTGCTCCGCGGTCCCTCGCAAGAAGACAAGAAAAGAGAATGGTCAGAAAGCTCAATCAAGATATATCAAGAGTGTAAGAGAGGTAAATGCAGCTATGGTAAACAATCAACACACAATCACTAAAGAAATAAACTACTCGCTGTTGCTCCCCGGCAACGGCGCCATTTGATAAACGCGGGATCGAGAGCGGTTGTATTGACTCACAAGGCGAGTCAACAGTCGGTGTCTTAACCACTACAAAATCCTGGTTTAATCAACAAATAACCCACAAGCAAATCAAGCGATGAAAAACAGGTGTGAGTTAAGATTTATTTTTAACTCTACATAAAAGATGTATAGATGCAAGTACGTAGAGAGTTCGAACACAGGGAGCAAACAGGGTAATTCAAAAATTGTGCTCAAGTGAATGTGTGTGTGTGAGTGTCTACACTAAGCAAGCAAGTCAATCAATTTTTGTGGGTTTTTAATTTTTAAATTTTTTTTTATTTTTTATTTAATTTTTAATTTTGTATTTTACTTTTTGATTTTCTGATTTTTAGATTTTATATTTTATATTTTATATTTTCTTTTTCAATATTGGAAAGTAAATGCAATATAGTAAAAGGCAAGGTAGAATATTTATAAAAATGCCCAAAAATACTCAAAAATCCAGAAATGAAATGTTTTTGGTCTTTTTAATATTTTTTACTGTTTTTGTGATTTTAGGGGATTTTTCAGGATGTTTTTGGTATTTTTAAAGTCTAAAATAAGGCAAACAGTGGAAGTAAGGGCTGGCTGTGACAGAAATGCAAGTTAAAAATAACAACCAATAGCAAAATTGTTTCACACTATTTTTCTAATAAAAGTAACAAAATAAGGAAGAAACAGAAGCTGAGTTTGCAATTTTTGGGTTTTTCTACTATTTTTTATATTTTTTTGAAGTTTTTGAGTGTTTTTAGATTTTTAGTGTTTTTGTTTTAAGATTTTTAATGATTTTTGGACTGACACTAAAAGATAATAAAATAGACACTAGGTGATTTTTTTGGAATTTTTAGAGGTGTTTTGATAATTTTTTGGTATTTTCTAAGGTGGACAGTAGACAAAATGAGAGTTTTTGATTTTTAATAAATATAAAACTAAAATAAAATCAACAACTAAATAGGTGGCGTGAAAGTATAGGTGCACAGGAGCTTAAGCCTTTTTTGTGGGATTTTTGGAGTTAAAATGATATTTTAATTAATTAGATCAAGACTCCAATCATCAAACAGTGCTGGCAGGGGCATACATGCAAATAGTGAAACATTCAGGGGCTTGTACGCAATTTTTCCACAAAATATTACTCTGAATCTTGCATTTTAAGGATTAAACATTAATATCCAAACCCGCAAGGGTAGATGTGCAACTTACCCACCAGGGCGCGTGACTTGCACGCGCCTGGGAGGGGTATTTTTGCAATATTACAAAGCTCAGGGGGGTTCAATGCAATTTTCCCAAAATATTACAACTTAACAGAAATGTTCAAGGACTAAAACGAAATAAATAAACAGCCGAGGGTATCCTTGCAAAATGCCCACCCCCTCACGTGCACAGGTCACGTGAGGTGACGTGGCGAGGGACAGGAATGCAAATATGGAAAGCACGGGGGTGTTTATGCAAATATTACAAAATTATTACACTACGGACAAAAGTTTTAGTACTAAAATACAAATGCAAAATGCGCGAGGGTGGGGATGTAAAATACCCTCGACGCGCGATCGAACGGCGGAGAAGAAGCCACTTAGACACGTGGCACGATCTGGACGGCCGATGACGCTTCGCTGTGGACGTCTGAGATTAGATCTCGGGCGAGATCGACGGTGGCTGAGTGCTGATGATCGGACGGCCCACGTTCTATCTGGAAGGTCTCCTCGATCGGACGGCGGTGGAGGCAGCTGGAAGAACGAGGCGAAGCTCCGACTGGGCGAAGTTCGTCGCGCTCCTCCGGCTAGCTCTGATGGCTGTTGAGCTCCAAAATGGACGAGGAGCCTCCTGCAGGTCTTCTCTAACGATCAGAGGCGTCAAAAAGCCTCGGCGTCGGCCGAGGTGCTCAGGCGAAGGTGGCGGAGCTGGGAGGTCCAGCCACGCTCCGGCGAGCTACAAAATCGCTCCCAGGTACGTTGACTGTGCTTTGACCTGCAAAACAAGGTGAGAGGGTCCAGGGCAAGTTGCCTGGACCCCGCGGTGGCGAAGAAATGGCGCGGAACGAAGGGGTGGAGTTCGGCCGGAGTTGCGCTCCGGCGAGGATGGTGGATCGGGCGCGATATGCGATGGAACTTCGATTTTTTTGGGGGTTTTTAAAGTTTAGGCTAACAGGAACTAAATGCGATAAAGAAATGGCGGGATGGAGGCCCTCGATGGCAGGAGCCAGAGGATGAAGGTTACCTCGACCGCCGGAGTTGCGGGAGGTGGTGGAGACGCCTCCGACTTCGTGCGCCTTGGCTGAAGGGCTGGCGGTGGAGCTGTCACCTCCACGGAGCTCAGGAGCACGGGATTGGCGCTGAAGGGTGGACCGAAGGTGTTCAACCGAGGAGAGGAAGAGGTGGGTCTGGTTAAGTAGATGGTGGAGTGCATGACTTCGAGGGAAGATCACGAGCGAATCGAGCAGATCTGGGGAGATCTGAGGAGTCGGCGATGGAGGTGATTGATCGAGGAAGAGGTTTCGTGAAGGAAGCGGCCGCAGAGGATGAGCGGCGCACCCTCGAAAAAGGCGCGAAGACAGGGGGAAAACGACGCGCGCAACAGGCTGGGAGGAAGAGGACAGACTGTTGACCCGCCGGTCAACAGTCGCAAGCTCCTGGTTGGTCCACGTGGACCAACCAGGAGAAAGAGAATAAAAATGTTTTATTAATTCATTTAAAAATAGAAATAAGTCGAATTAAATTAAAGTTATAAAATGAAAATTATTTGTTATTTTACGTAGTATTTTATTATGATTTTTATTTATTTTTATGATACATATTTTTACAAGTTTACTTTTTAGCCTTATATAGGTATAATACCTATGGATTTTAGTATTTTATTTTATTTTATGTATTTTGTTTCTTTATTATTTTTATTTAGTATTTTATAAAATTATAACATACTTTTATATACATGAATATATTTTTATTGTATTTTTCTGGTTTGTTTTGTGTATTTAATAAAATATAAAGGTGTTTTATACAGGTATAAGTATAGGTAGTATACCTATGTACTTTTTATACAAGTATTTTTTATTTTGTGATTTCTTTGCATTTTTATTCTGATTTTAATGTACATATATATTATAAGTAATATTTACAACAATATAAAATTATAAAAATGAATAAATAATGAATAAAGAATAAGTTGAATATTTTAATCTGTACAAGGTACAATGTGGGTCCAAAACTCAACTTTCAGACCGTAGCTCCGCCAAATGCGAAACCACCACCATTGGATAGATTATTTTATTCTATATACAATTAAAGGTGAGTAGGCTGCATTTGGAGTTTTTATTGGTGAGATACGGGTCTGGGAAGTTGGGCTTTTGGATGCTTATTCAGACCATAACTTTTTATCTGTATATTATTTTTTTGTGAAATCAATTTTGTATTTTTCTTTACTAATTTATCTACAACTTTCATGTACAGAGTTTCTTTATTTGATGTACAAAAAGTGGAACCAAAAATAGGTCCCAAAATGAAGAAAGAATGAATAAAAAAAATATAGGTATTTTATCTGTATTTCTGACCTTATCTCCCCCTACTTTATTTCTTGTCGACCTATTCATCAAGATGCCTAGGTCTCGGGGGTTTTGGGTCATAAAATATTTACAATATTTTATTCTTTTTCTTTTCTTTATTTATTCTATAATTTTGGCCTTAATTACAGTATTTTATACACACTCTGAATGCACATGCATGGATGCTAAGATGATGGTTTTAATGCTATTTACATGTATTTGCTAGGGTTTTTGGTGCCAAAATGATAGAATAAAGATGATGAAATGTGGCTTCATCAGTAACCCCGACCTTGTTTTCAGGCTGAGTGAGGGTACTTGAGTGTGTGTGAACACCTTAAGGCAGAACCCAAATCCCCGCCTTCCATATCACGTTCTGACTGATCCTAGCAAATATCACAAGTCGAATAATTTCAGATTCATTGACTAGTACCAAGTAGCCTCCGCCTGTCTCAGGTAGATAGGGGCGAAATTGCGGTACTCTGCGACAAGCTGCCAGTAACCCCCAGGGGTGAAGTTCCGGCCTTGTCAGCCTCCGCCTGCTTGCAGGTAGATAGGGGCGTGGTCATTGAATCCATCGACTTGGGATAGGAGCGAAGAAAGGAAGGAGCGGCGGTATCTTAGGCGACAGGTTAAACAGGGAAGACGCATCCGGCTCTGAGCCGATTTCCCTTTAGGCCGCGTAATCCTTGCTATCTTGCTTGAAAACCACACTTAAAATTTACAAGATTAATTGGACTCGGTTTCGGGTCCTTCACCGTGTTGAGTGTGAACTCGGGGTTTTGCTCTTGTGTTTGTCTTTGTGTCTGTCGTGTGTGTTATCCTGTGTAATTGCACATTTTCTACCTCAATCTTCTTGCATTCATCATTTTCTCCTCAAGATGTCGGGATATTGGTCCCCATACCCCGTGACCTCTGGTCACTCCTCCTCGACCATATGCCGTTCATCTTCGCTTTCTCCTCCGCCATCCACGGGAGACCCTTACCCGTGGCCGGCTCCTCCTCAACCCGATCTTGAAGTCAAAACTCCGACTGACTTCTCCACTTCTTCGCATTTCTCACCTACTCCATATTCTGACATTTCGGATCCACTTCCATCTTGGGCTGACTGTCCTTATTCTCGAGAGCTTGCAGGAATTAAAGAATCAAATGAAGAGCAAGCCACGGCTGAGACAGATGATTGGCAGAATTATATGCCCCCGTTTACTTCATTCTCACCTCAAGTAGGGACTATACAACAATTTACATATACACCTCCCGACTTGACCTTAGGGCATCATTTGATCGATCAAACAACCCGAATTGAGGGGCCTGAATATCATGATTTTCCAGACTTGATTGACTTTAGTGATCAAGCCTCCATTAACCAGCCTTCATTCGGAGAGCCTATACATTCACAGGAGTGGACTAATGAGCTATACTTACTAGTCCCTCGTTCATTGACTCCATCATATGAGGCTCTGACCAATATCTGCCATTCGGATGATCTATACTCAACCCAGCATTACATGCTAGAGTCTAGGTATGTTGAGTATGAGACCTTAACATCTCAGCAGTCTCTTCCAATTGAGCAGAACTCTCCCATGAATTGTCATGGGAATTTTGTGGAGGATGACATTTCCAGACTTATTGAGAAAAGTGAATCATTCGGTAATGAGTTGAGAAATGTCATGGAAATATTGAACTCAATTTCTGCCAGCTTGAGAATGAAAGTAGAAAAGGATATGAGTAATTTTGAGGTTGAAAGCCAAGCAAACATTAGGGAACCCACACCGTCTGTACAGCTGGAGTCCATTCTATCTCCCTCTTCTACTAACCACTTGCCCTTCAATCCAGAGTCCGATCGTTCATCTATCCAAAATACCAAAAAAATTGAAAAAACAAAAAACCACATAAAAATTGAAAATGAAAATGACCTCAAAATATTGGATCCTGCCCTAAGGGAAGCACTCGATGAAGAACTGATTTTCAAACTTCCCTTAATAAAGGCCATAGATCACTTTCCCGACCTCAAACGATTTGTGAGAAGTAAATTGATGCCCAAGAGGTCGGGTAATAAGAGAACAAGGACTGAAAGACATATAGTGTCTATGACCACCTCCTTGGTGATGGGGAGAAAGACCAAGAGCCGCAGAGTGAAGCGGTTGCCTGATAAACACGGAGATCGACGGTCTTAAGTTCAACACAGAGCGTGAACTCAGTCGAAGTGTCGACCAATCAAAATCCGAGTTTGATCAACAATTAACCCACACTAAAGATCAACAAATTAGAACTAATGTGGAGTTAAAATTTATTTTTAACTCTGCACAAATGGTGTATAGTGTCAAGTATGCAGAGAGTTCGAACACAGGGAGCAAACAAGGTAGTTCAAGCAAAGATGCTCAAGTGTGTGTGTGATGTGTGGAGTGTCTACACTAAGCAAACAAAGAAAGGAAATTTTTGTGGGTTTTTGATTTTTAAATTTTTTTTTTAATTTTTAATTTTGTATTTGATTTTTAATTTTCTGATTTTTATAATTTTAGGTTTTATATTTTTTTATTTCTTTTTCAATATTGGAAAATAAGGACAATGTAATAAAAATGACAAAGAGGTATTTATAAAAATAGACAAAAATATCCAAAAATATGAAAATAAAGTCTTTTTGGTCTTTTTCTACTTTTTTACTGTTTTTGTGATTTTTGTGTAATTTTTAGAAAGTTTTTGGTATTTTTAATTATCAAAATAAAGAAAACAGTAGTAAAAAGCAAGGCTGAAACTTAAAATGGAGAAATAAATTAATAAACAGTAGCAAAAATTCTCCAAATTAATTTTCACTTAAAGATAATAAAACAAAGAAAATTCAGGAAAAGAAAAGACTATTTTTGGATTTTTTATGGATTTTATAAATTTTTATGAAGGTTTTTAGAGTTTTGCAATTTTTAAGAGTTTGGTTTTGTATTTTTTAATGATTTTTGGTCTGAAATTAAAACACACGAAAAGGAACAAAATATATTTTTTTGGGATTTTTCTGGAGTGTTTTTATATTTTTTAGTATTTTCTAAGCTAGACAGTGCACAAAAAGCAAGTTTTTGATTTTTAATAAATATAAAAATAAAGTAAAATCAAAAACTAAATATGTGGCGTGAAAGTACACGTGTCCAGGAGCTTAAGTCTATTTTTGTGGAATTTTTGGACTTAAAATGAAGCCCTAATTAAATCATTCAAGCACACAAAAGTTAAAGGCCTGGGAGGGACTATATTGCAAATAGATAGAACTAGGAGGGCACGCCTGCAATTTTCGCACAAAATTACTACTGAATTAAATATCTTTTAGACCAAACACGAATACCCCAAAGCCGCAAGGGTTTTATTGCAAAAACTCCCAGGCTCACGTGCGTTACACACGCGCCTGGGTGGGGCACAGATGTAATATCTTGAAAGCTCGGGGGCTTAGATGCAAAATAACCAGAAATATATAACGTGACAAAATACTTAATGGACTAAAAACTAAAACCCAAAACTACAAGGGCCCTGCCCGCAAAATGTCCACGCGCACGTGCCACGCACGTGCGCTGGGATGGCAAGGGGTAAAATGTAAATACGGAAACTGCAGGGGGTTTTTGGCAAAATTTACAAAAGTTTTAAAAGGCAGATGAAGGTTCTAAGTTCTAATATAAAAATACAAAAATGTCGTGGGATAGGAATGCAAAATACCCACGACCTGGGCGCGATCGGACGGTGTGGCTTCCGCCACTAATCCACGTGTAAGCACAAAAGAGCCCGATGCCCCTTCGCTTCCTGTGGCCACGATTAGATCGCCGCAGGGGAATCAACGGTCAAGGATGATGGCGATCCAACGCTGGCTGCATCACCTGGGCCGGTCCTTCGATCCGACGGCTGTGGACACGGCGGGAAGAACTGAAGATGAACTCGCCCCAGGAGAGTTTAGATCTAGGATTGCTTGCTCCTCCGGCCTCCTCTAAGCCCTCTAATGGTACCTTCCTGCTCCTGATGTTGTCCCGCGACTAGGAGACTCCTCAAAAATGGCCAACACCGCCGGAAGACGACCGGCGACGTAAGGCCGACTGGAGCTCCTCCTCTTGGTTCGAGCACCCGCAACAAAGTGTTTTTCTGGTTAAGTCCTGCAAGGGAGCAGTTAGAGCAAAAATGCGGAGCCCAGAAGAGCTCCTGGAGGTGGAATAGGCGAATGGAGGCGAGGGAGGCGCTCGTCGGAGCAAGCTCCGACGAGGTAGATTCGCGGGTGATCTGATGGAAGTGAGGCGAATCGGAACGTGGAGGATGGTTTCTACGGCTACCAGAGATATAAAGGAAACAAGAAAAAGAAGAGGAAAACTTCCCTCAAATGGCGTTGACCACGAGGAAGGGACCTCGACGGCCGTATGGCCGGAGGTGATGGAACTCGGCGCTAGGTGCTCCGCCGCACCTCGCCTGAGATGGGGGAGGACTCCCCTGTCACTGAGGATCAACCCTCGACCCTCACCCGGAGGATTTTGGCGCCCAAGCCGGTTCAAGGGGAAAAGGAAGAAGGAGGTTGGGTTTTGAAATGTGGTCGACGGGCGAGTTTCGAGGCTCGATCACGGGCGGATGGAGAAGATCCAAGAGGATCTGATAGGCTGGCGAGCTAGGTGGTAGTTCCAGGTACACTTTTCGTGAAGGAATCATCCTCCCTCGAGCAACGCATCATGGCGAGAAAAATCGAGAAAGTGGGGGTCTTAGTCGTTCTGACAAGCAGCAGGCCAGGGGTCAGAGAGTTGACCCAAGTCAACTCTCCAGCCCTCCTGGTTGGTCCACGTGGACCAACCAGGAAAAAGCCTGGAAACAAATGATTCTAAAATCATTTAAAAATAATAAACTGTTTTATTAATTTTTGATTATAAAATAAAAAATGTTTATCATTTTATAAATTATTTTATGGTGATTTTTATTTATTTTTATGAGACTTATTTTTACAAGTTTGCATTTATACCCCTATAGGTATCTATATCTATATAATTAAGTATTTTATTTTTATTTAGGTATTTTTAATTTACTTGATTTTGGTTTTTATTTTCTAAAATTATAAAATACTTTTATATACACAAATATATTTTTATTTTAATTTTCTGATATATTTTGTATATTAAATAAAATACAAGTGTATTTTATATAGGTATGTATGTATAATACCTAGGTATCAAATATATACAGGTATTTTTATTTGAGTTTTAATGATGTTTTTATTCTGATTTTAATATACATAATTATTACAAGTATTATTTACAACATTATAAAAATATAAAATTATAAAAATAATAAGTAATTAATAAATTGAATATTTTAATATGTACAAGTCTACAATGAGGGTCCAAAAGTCAACTTTCAAACCGTAGCTCCGCCAAATGCAAAACCACCGCCATTGGATAGATTATTTTATTCTATATACAATTAAAGGTGAGTTTGATGCATTTTGAGTTGTCGTTTGTGAGATACGGGTCTGGGAAGTTGGGCTTCTGGATTTTTATTCAGACCATAACTTTTTATCTGTGCATTATTTTTCTGTGAAATCAATTTTGTATTTTTCTTTATTTTATTATCTACAACTTTCATGTACACAGTTTCTTTATTTGAAGTGTAAAAAGTGGAACCAAAAATAGGTCCCAAAATGAATAAAGAATGGATAAAATGTATAGGTATTTTATCTGTGTTTTGGCCCTTATCTCCCCCTACTTTATTCCTTGTCGACCTATTCATCAAGATGCCTAGGTCTCGGGGTTTCGGGTCATAAAATATTTACAATATTTTATTCTTTTTCTTTTCTTTATTTATTCTATAATTTTGGCCTTAATTTCAGTAATTTATACACTGTTGAGATGCACATGCATGAATGCTAAGATGCTTGATTTAAGGCTATTTACAGGCATTTGCTAGGGTTTTTGGTGCCAAAATGATAGAATAAAGATGATGAAATGTGGATTCATCATCCCCCTATACTTTACCTTTGCTAGTCCCTAGCAAACACTTATGCAATAAGTGCAAAAAGAAAAGAAAGAAAAGAAAAAGAAGAAATTGGATTTTATTCAATTATCAAACTTGTCCTTACAAAATCAAAGTTTGGAGCTTAAGTCGGACCTTCGGAATTTTAGTGCGGGCGGAACCTTAGTGAGAACCATGTTTGAAATCCAACAGTCCTTGAGAGTCCCAAAACTCTGTCCAAGTCTCCTCAATAGCCAGGTCAGAAATATCTCAACTCATACGCAAACCCTTACGACTATGAATCTGACTTGTACAGTGTAAGTGATGGTGACTCTCCCCAACTAGAATGACAAAGAAACTGACTTCTCCAGTACGACAACCCAGTGATTCCCCAATCCAGCAACTCCATCCTCGAGGAGCGGGGTATTCCCTTCTAAGTTCAAGTGGCAACCAGCTCAAGAGGAGGGGGTGAAGAGAAGAATGGACGGTAGCCAGTGTAGCTACCTATCCTTGGATGCAAGACCAGTGTAGTCAAGTCATCCTGCTGCAGGCTCACATATTTGACTTTGGAACTCAAGCTTGCTTATTTACTTTGTGTATACTTGCAGGCTTTTTATTTTTGTACATGCCTGAACATTTTTTTTAAATACTATTCACAGCAGCATTTACATAAGGAATTTTTCCTCTTGAGCCAGTAGACTATCCCTCTTTTGAAGCTTTATTGCAACCCACAACCTCCTGTCTTTAGACTTCCTAATCACTGGACGGGTTGGGGTGCACTTCCCTCCCTAAAGGAGGACAAATGTTTCCACTTGTGTGCGTCTCATACCGGCAAATCCAATCCCCTCACCACTCCAACTGAGTTGAGCCATGTGAAAGGTGCAGGTGTCCAAGTTAGGTCATTATCAACAAGAGTCATGCGTGTGCTCCGAAATACTCTACTTAGGCAGTCAAGAATCCATTAAACCAAGTCTCGTGATCCTCAAAGAATTAAGTCAACTAGACATGAAGTACCTCAAACCCAGTTCCTATAAGGTTCCTGTTATTAGGTAGATTTTAAGGTCCAATCAAGTTCCAATCTCCGGATTTTACTTAGACTTGTTCAACTATCAAACTCAATCCGAAAAATGCGAATGCTATGCGATGTAATGCAGAAAATATTTTTGTGATGCAATTTTCAAGATTTTGAACTTTTTATGGATTTTTGAAAAGATGATGATGATGATGCATATGCATTTTTTTGTATTTTTCAAAAAGATTTTTCAAATGTTTTTGGATTTTAATTTTGCAAATGTTTTTGGGAATTTTTGAAAACAAAAAGTTTTGGCTAAAAACTAGGTGAAAATATGTACACGGGAGTGCTTCTTATATTTACAAGAAGTGGATTTTAGAATTTACAAGGGTAAGTGATCAATTTTATACATATATACATATATAGTGGATTTTGGTGTGATGTGACTATTCCTCAAACTATTTGAAAACAATTTACACACAATTTTTGAAAACTATAGTCCAAAATAATTTTTACAAATATTTTACACACATTTGAAAATCATTTTGCAAAGGCTTTCAAAACAGTATATATAGGTTTTTCAAATCATTTTTGCAACCATTTTCAAACCATTTGCAAATCATTTTTCAAACATTTTATTTCACACAAAGAAAAGAAATTTTACAAACCACACATTTTTACAAAGGTTGAAAACATGCAACAAAATATTTTCAAAATAGTTTCCAATAGATGTTCACAAAGATTTTCAAACTATTTTTCAAACATTTTGCAAAAAACATTTTCACCTGATTTATTAATCAGTAAATACAAAAAGAATTTGAGGAATAACCACATCTTTTTATTAAAGATTTTAATGAATTTTAAAGAATTATTAGCCATATTATTAGGAAAATACGAAAGTACGAGTTATGGCTAAAGTATATACACAGTATATATGACCCCCCTATACTTAGCTTGAGCTATGTCCTCATAGATCGGAGAGAAAAGAGAAGACATAACTCGTACTAAGTATAGTCAAGTCTAACCAATAAAGAAATAAATGAATGAATCAAACGAATGAGAAGTTGACCGTCCCCCCTATACTTAGGATCAAATAATCCTAAGTATAGCAGACTGTACACAACGCAGGGAGGGTCAAGGGTGGGAATGAACAGACCGTACTCAGATTGTCTCCCCCTATACTTAGGGTAAGATATCCCTAAGTATAGACAAGAAGAGGAGACAATGGAGAGGATCGAAAAGGATAGAACAACTCGGGGTGCCAACCCCCCTATACTTAGGACAAAGTACGTCCTAAGTATGGAAAACTGTCTACAAGGGCGGCACCTTTTCGTAGATAAAGAAGATAGAAGAGGAAAAGAAGAAAAGAAGAAAATAAGAAAATAAATCAAAAGATGGAAGGATAGATCAGAGGATGTACACATCACTCCCCCTATACTTAGGGTAAAAGACCCTAAGTATAAGCAACAACAGGAGTGATGACACTGACAAAGAAAGAACACTCAACTCGTCTACCCCTCCTATACGTAGGACAAAGTACGTCCTAGGCAAGGCAAACACGAGAAATGGGTAGACAAGCAAAAACGGGCGATAGAAAGATGAACAATGGAGAATGTACAACAGAGGTGGATGTACATATGATCAAGAAGGTGGAAAGCAGACCTTCTTGCGAGACCGCTGAGGGATAGATCTGGTGTGGTGTATGTCGACATCAGGGTCCACAGTGGACGGAAGCCGATCAGGGTTGACATGGTGAAGGCCCTCAGTGGAATCAAAACGGAAAGGGACGAACTGATCGATGGAAGCAGTGTGGCTCAGTTCTCCCTTGGTGGTCTTATGGTGTGAAGGCACAGACGGGTGAATGGAAGAAGTACGACTCGGTCCGGCCTTGGAAGTCTCGCAGATGTCAAAGTGAAATGGGACAAACTCATCATCCTCGGAAGAAGTGTAATCGGAGTCGTCCTGCGAGTCCTCGTCCAGGTCAAAATCAAAAGGCACGAAATCATCAGTGGAAGTATACGAACTCAGATCGTCCTCACGACTCTCACCTGAATTCTTGTCTTCAACAAGAGGTCTGAATTTATCAAAATAAATGGCAGCATCATAACCGACCTCAATCATCTTCACTTGTGAAGGGCCAGGAACGGATTTATTAGTGGAAGTAGTCAAAACGGGTCCGTCCTGTCTAGTCTTACTCAAGTCATTTGTTGCCTTCTGAGGTCTCTCAAAGTAATGGGCAACATCATAAACATCCTCAATTATCTTATCATCTGCCCCCTGATCAAATGGTTCAATCACATAAATACTCTGGATCTCATCAACACATCGCCACACACCAGGAGGAGGATCAGTGAGGTCCATGCTTTCCGACTTTCTCCCCTTTCGGAGGATCCGTCGGGTCTCATCAATGGTCGCTAAGGAAGTATCTCTAGTGGCATCAGATCGGTCACGGGCCTCAGAGTCAGCTATGATCGGTGAAGGTGCATCAGGTGCAGGTCTCTGGTCAACTGTGGGTGCGGTGATCGACACTTCGTTCCTGTCAACAGGACGGAAGCGAACCTCTCCTGATCCATAATCAATAACGACCCTCGCAGAGGCGAGGAATGGTCGTCCCAGGATGATTGGAGATGGCTCCCCTGTGGAGTTCTCCATGGGAAACACGACAAAATCAACATGGTGGCTCGTGCCCTGAATAGAAATGACGGCGTTTTCAAGGATACCCTTCGGCCTCTTGATTGATCCATCAGCAAACTGAACGATCATCCTGGTCTTCTTGAGAGGCCCTAAGTGAAGAGACTGTACCAGCGAGAAGGGTAATATGCTAATCGAAGCACCGCCGTCCAGGAGAGTGCGATCACAAGTGTAGTCAGAGATGGTGCAAGTGTTGAAAGGTGTAGCTGTGTTCTTCCTCTTGGGGATGGGACGGTGTGTGATGGCGAGGGCAGTGGCCATGGTCAGAATGTGACGCTCAGATCTGCTCCTCCGCTTTCTCTTCTTGGGAAGAGGAGCAGATAATTGGGTCATGGCCTGCTGAAGTGGGGTACGGATAATCTCATGAATAGTATCCACCACTTCGGGTTCAGATAGCATTTTTTTGAATTTTTGGACTTCCTCCATACAAGGGAGGAAGTCGGAATCAGCATAAACACGAGGCATGCCAAGAGCAGTCTGTACAGCGGCATCCTCGGGGTCAAAGGTGGGACTGGATGTGAATGGGTGTGTGGCCCAGGGTTCCGGCAAGTGGACTCTCTCCTCAAAATCTTGATCAACCAAGTGCCTCCCGAAATCTTTTTGGATTTTTAAAATTTTCTCATTTTTTTGTATTTTTGGCGATTGCAAGCTCCCATGATCACCTACAAGTGAAGCCGTATTCCCGACAAAAGGAGCATTAATCTGATTCTTCCTCAAGAAAGCAATATCGTCATTCATCAAATCAATGCGCTTTGTCATCCGATTCAAGATATCACTCATAGAGATCGAGGGAGGTGACTCCATCAGGTCATACTCGGGTGGATGTGAAGGTGAATAATACACAGGTGGAGGTGGAGGTGGGTAAAAGTCCGAGTCGTGATACTGTGGTTGAGGCGAGTATGTACAAAAATCAGAAAAAATAGGAGGAGGATCCTCCTGATAAAAGGGAGGTGGACCAGCTGGAGCGAGCGAGGGGTCCGCAAAGTCCGGATAAAATGCACTCCAGGGGTCCATCTCGAAAACAAGAGGAAGTGATTCGGGGGAGCACGAAAGTCAAGTCAAGAGAGTGAAGAAAAAGGCGCAAATGCGCAGAGATGATCTAGGACACACACGCAACAATCACAAACAAAAATAAATTAAATCAAACCCTCAATTCACCTACTCAACTCGGTAGAGACCGCAAAGAGCGGTCTTTTTATCTTGTCTGTTTTAGAGTTAGGTGAGAAGTCAAGAAGTTTCACACACACTTAGGGGCTTGATGGGATTTGGGCACTAATCCTTAAGGTGTGCGCGAGCAAATAAAAGCGAAGACAATGAGGGGATTACTCGCCCCAAGAGAATATTTTTCTTTTTGATCGGTTTTAGGGTCAAGTAAAATTAACAGTCCCAATTTTATTGGTTATCACTTTTTTTTGGATTTTTAATGAGAATGCACGATTCTATCGGGGAGTGAATTCCTTTAAGCACCTAGGTGATCAAAATCAGAGGTAGATTCGGAAAAGCAATGCAAGCGATCAAAACGATGATGGATGCTAAAGCGTAAATGCTCACCTTGCCTCCAGCACTCTACATGCAAGGATGCTTAGCAGAATTGAAACCTATCTATATGCAAATGCAAAAGCCGATGAAATCGCCCTAAGTTTCAGAGATTGCTATTAGCGTGAAGAACCACAAGCTGAACGCCAATCTTCAACCCAAGAGTCCGGTCTAGGCTCACCCCTCCTCTGCTCAACAAATTGAGGGTAGGAGAAAGCGCTTTGCGGGGAGAGCTCGCGGCGCGGTGGATTGAAGGTGATGATCAACTGTTTAAAATTTGACTAAGTCCAAAACGTGCTATAGGTACATGCAATGTTGGTTAAGGTGTTTGGACCTAATGCTACGCAAGCAATCCTAAGAGCTAAGGGCTCAATCACACAAAAGAAATAAAATCGGAAAACAAAACAAAATAAAAGAATGCGAAGAAAAGCCGACAAAACCGCGAGAGCCCCCAAGTGAACAATCACTTGGAAATTAGGCTCAATAGAGTCCAAGTCCGATGTACCTGTATTATTACAATAAAGGAGTCTCTCTCTCACTTAAATTACAAACTAAATGCAAGAGAATAAAGGAAATAGAACTGTCTTCAAAATTCTCTCCTAGCCCGCCTTCGTGCAAAGTCAAGTAGCCTCACGTGGGTGCGCAGGTGCTCCTGGAAGAGAGCTCCTCCCTCGATCCGCGTTCTCGCAAAAAGTCAAACAAGAGAGAGGTTAGACAATTCAAAAAAAAATCAAAAATAGAGAAAATGAAACAAGAGAACTAAAAGCCGCACAGGTAGACAAACAGTCACAACACAAAACAAAAACTCGAACTACGCGCTGTTGCTCCCCGGCAACGGCGCCATTTGATAAACGCGGAGATCGACGGTCTTAAGTTCAACACAGAGCGTGAACTCAGTCGAAGTGTCGACCAATCAAAATCCGAGTTTGATCAACAATTAACCCACACTAAAGATCAACAAATTAGAACTAATGTGGAGTTAAAATTTATTTTTAACTCTGCACAAATGGTGTATAGTGTCAAGTATGCAGAGAGTTCGAACACAGGGAGCAAACAAGGTAGTTCAAGCAAAGATGCTCAAGTGTGTGTGTGATGTGTGGAGTGTCTACACTAAGCAAACAAAGAAAGGAAATTTTTGTGGGTTTTTGATTTTTTAAATTTTTTTTAATTTTTAATTTTGTATTTGATTTTTAATTTTCTGATTTTTATAATTTTAGGTTTTATATTTTTTTATTTCTTTTTCAATATTGGAAAATAAGGACAATGTAATAAAAATGACAAAGAGGTATTTATAAAAATAGACAAAAATATCCAAAAATATGAAAATAAAGTCTTTTTGGTCTTTTTCTACTTTTTTACTGTTTTTGTGATTTTTGTGTAATTTTTAGAAAGTTTTTGGTATTTTTAATTATCAAAATAAAGAAAACAGTAGTAAAAAGCAAGGCTGAAACTTAAAATGGAGAAATAAATTAATAAACAGTAGCAAAAATTCTCCAAATTAATTTTCACTTAAAGATAATAAAACAAAGAAAATTCAGGAAAATAAAAGACTATTTTTGGATTTTTTATGGATTTTATAAATTTTTATGAAGGTTTTTAGAGTTTTGCAATTTTTAAGAGCTTGGTTTTGTATTTTTTAATGATTTTTGGTCTGAAATTAAAACACACGAAAAGGAACAAAATATATTTTTTTGGGATTTTTCTGGAGTGTTTTTATATTTTTTAGTATTTTCTAAGCTAGACAGTGCACAAAAAGCAAGTTTTTGATTTTTAATAAATATAAAAATAAAGTAAAATCAAAAACTAAATATGTGGCGTGAAAGTACACGTGTCCAGGAGCTTAAGTCTATTTTTGTGGAATTTTTGGACTTAAAATGAAGCCCTAATTAAATCATTCAAGCACACAAAAGTTAAAGGCCTGGGAGGGACTATATTGCAAATAGATAAAACTAGGAGGGCACGCCTGCAATTTTCGCACAAAATTACTACTGAATTAAATATCTTTTAGACCAAACACGAATACCCCAAAGCCGCAAGGGTTTTATTGCAAAAACTCCCAGGCTCACGTGCGTTACACGCGCGCCTGGGTGGGGCACGGATGTAATATCTTGAAAGCTCGGGGGCTTAGATGCAAAATAACCAGAAATATATAACGTGACAAAATACTTAATGGACTAAAAACTAAAACCCAAAACTACAAGGGCCCTGCCCGCAAAATGTCCACGCGCACGTGCCACGCACGTGCGCTGGGATGGCAAGGGGTAAAATGTAAATACGGAAACTGCAGGGGGTTTTTGGCAAAATTTACAAAAGTTTTAAAAGGCAGATGAAGGTTCTAAGTTCTAATATTAAAATACAAAAATGTCGTGGGCTAGGAATGCAAAATACCCACGACCTGGGCGCGATCGGACGGTGTGGCTTCCGCCACTAATCCACGTGTAAGCACAAAAGAGCCCGATGCCCCTTCGCTTCCTGTGGCCACGATTAGATCGCCGCAGGGGAATCAACGGTCAAGGATGATGGCGATCCAACGCTGGCTGCGTCACCTGGGCCGGTCCTTCGATCCGACGGCTGTGGACACGGCGGGAAGAACTGAAGATGAACTCGCCCCAGGAGAGTTTAGATCTAGGATTGCTTGCTCCTCCGGCCTCCTCTAAGCCCTCTAATGGTACCTTCCTGCTCCTGATGTTGTCCCGCGACTAGGAGACTCCTCAAAAATGGCCAACACCGCCGGAAGATGACCGGCGACGTAAGGCCGACTGGAGCTCCTCCTCTTGGTTCGAGCACCTGCAACAAAGTGTTTTTCTGGTTAAGTCCTGCAAGGGAGCAGTTAGAGCAAAAATGCGGAGCCCAGAAGAGCTCCTGGAGGTGGAATAGGCGAATGGAGGCGAGGGAGGCGCTCGTCGGAGCAAGCTCCGACGAGGTAGATTCGCGGGTGATCTGATGGAAGTGAGGCGAATCGGAACGTGGAGGATGGTTTCTACGGCTACCAGAGATATAAAGGAAACAAGAAAAAGAAGAGGAAAACTTCCCTCAAATGGCGTTGACCACGAGGAAGGGACCTCGACGGCCGTATGGCCGGAGGTGATGGAACTCGGCGCTAGGTGCTCCGCCGTACCTCGCCTGAGATGGGGGAGGACTCCCCTGTCACTGGGGATCAACCCTCGACCCTCACCCGGAGGATTTTGGCGCCCAAGCCGGTTCAAGGGGAAAAGGAAGAAGGAGGTTGGGTTTTGAAATGTGGTCGACGGGCGAGTTTCGAGGCTCGATCACGGGCGGATGGAGAAGATCCAAGAGGATCTGATAGGCTGGCGAGCTAGGTGGTAGTTCCAGGTACACTTTTCGTGAAGGAATCATCCTCCCTCGAGCAACGCATCATGGCGAGAAAAATCGAGAAAGTGGGGGTCTTAGTCGTTCTGACAAGCAGCAGGCCAGGGGTCAGAGAGTTGACCCAAGTCAACTCTCCAGCCCTCCTGGTTGGTCCACGTGGACCAACCAGGAAAAAGCCTGGAAACAAATGATTCTAAAATCATTTAAAAATAATAAACTATTTTATTAATTTTTGATTATAAAATGAAAAATGTTTATCATTTTATAAATTATTTTATGGTGATTTTTATTTATTTTTATGAGACTTATTTTTACAAGTTTGCATTTATACCCCTATAGGTATCTATATCTATATAATTAAGTATTTTATTTTTATTTAGGTATTTTTAATTTATTTGATTTTGGTTTTTATTTTCTAAAATTATAAAATACTTTTATATACACAAATATATTTTTATTTTTATTTTCTGATATATTTTGTATATTAAATAAAATACAAGTGTATTTTATATAGGTATGTATGTATAATACCTAGGTATCAAATATATACAGGTATTTTTATTTGAGTTTTAATGATGTTTTTATTCTGATTTTAATATACATAATTATTACAAGTATTATTTACAACATTATAAAAATATAAAATTATAAAAATAATAAGTAATTAATAAATTGAATATTTTAATATGTACGAGTATACAATGAGGGTCCAAAAGTCAACTTTCAAACCGTAGCTCCGCCAAATGCGAAACCACCGCCATTGGATAGATTATTTTATTCTATATACAATTAAAGGTGAGTTTGATGCATTTTGAGTTGTCGTTTGTGAGATACGGGTCTGGGAAGTTGGGCTTCTGGATTTTTATTCAGACCATAACTTTTTATCTGTGCATTATTTTTCTGTGAAATCAATTTTGTATTTTTCTTTATTTTATTATATACAACTTTCATGTACACAGTTTCTTTATTTGAAGTGTAAAAAGTGGAACCAAAAATAGGTCCCAAAATGAATAAAGAATGGATAAAATGTATAGGTATTTTATCTGTGTTTTGGCCCTTATCTCCCCCTACTTTATTCCTTGTCGACCTATTCATCAAGATGCCTAGGTCTCGGGGTTTCGGGTCATAAAGTATTTACAATATTTTATTCTTTTTCTTTTCTTTATTTATTCTATAATTTTGGCCTTAATTTCAGTAATTTATACACTGTTGAGATGCACATGCATGAATGCTAAGATGCTTGATTTAAGGCTATTTACAGGCTTTTGCTAGGGTTTTTGGTGCCAAAATGATAGAATAAAGATGATGAAATGTGGATTCATCATTGCCCCGAGTTGAATGTGAAATCAAAGACACCATCTTTACCCATGCAAGAATCGATGATGACTCACCGATAAATATCCTCCCGACCTCTGTGTTTGACAAGCTCAAACTCAGGCCACTTAGGAAGTCGAGAGAGATCGTTCAACTGGCTGACCGATCCATCAAACGGTCGAGAGGAAATATTTCAGTCATCGTTACTTTCCAAGGTGCTCTACTCCAGGTGGACTTCACGATCATTGACATCGAGCACCGAGGAGAGTTTTCCCAGTCTCCGATTATTCTCGGGAAGCCGTTCTTAGCCTTGACTAAGGCGACTATAGATTGCGAGACTCGGGAAATCGATTTTACAGCATTGGGAGCGCTTCGACCTCATCCATTCTTTGATAAACTTTACTCTAAGGTAACCCGCACATCCGCTGACAGTCATGACCATCGAGAGATAGATAAGTCCCACCTCTCTGCTACACCTGAGAAACCGACTGTCCGGACGACCGTTGGATCAGTGACTCCCCATACCTCCACTTTATCAACTGCTTGCACCACCACCATGACAGCTTCTAAGGAGGACTCACGATCAGAAGCTGACATTGAATCGGACATGATTTTTGCTGATTGTCTTGACCATTTCGATGATCCGACACAAGAGCCCAATAATGCCAATCCGACTGAGACCACTAGAACCTTCCCGAGACATGTGCCGACCCTTCAGGAATATTACAATCTTTATGGTGACTCGTCTGATGAGGAACCCATAGTCAACACCACACCACGACCCGGACCTTCTAAGGAAACAACCCAGACAAAATTGACTCCACTTAAAAACACGGTTGCTCCCTTTTCTAGTCGGCTATCTAGTGAGAGGAAGTCGAGAATTGATTCCTCGAGGTGTTCTCCCGAACCTCTCAAGGCGCGTCGCTCTCCACTCCCTCTCAATGATTCAGGTTCTAGAAATCCGACTAAGAAAATTTCCTTCAACACACCGGAGAAGGAATTTTCGGAAGAGTCCTCATCTAGTCCGGACAAGGTGATTTATATGAGTGAGCTCAGTTCAGCTGTTCTTAAGCCGTATCTAAGCAAGCAGCCGTGTGTCGACCCGCGTTGGATGATCCCTACACCTTACTATTATTCATCTGAGGACGATTCCGACAGCGACACATATGTATATTATCCACCTCCTCGCGTCTGCAAGAAGGTTCGTCACAAACCTTCTTAATCCTTGTATATCCTAACTCTTTCTTGTACATACATTCTCTCCCTCCCTCCCCAGTGATTCGAATCACTCGCCCCGGTTCCATATCATCTCATGACTATACTTAGGATAACCAGATCCTAAGTATAGGGGGAGAGTGAACCGCATCTATTCATTGTACATCCTCCAGATCACATCGGTTCTCATACGCACTCATGTCCTATACTTAGGCTGAGCAGAGCCTAAGTATAGGGGGGACCGATGCCCGCCATGTATATACTCATCCATTTCCCCTCTTAACCTCATCCGCCCCATTTTTGATCTTCTTCTACACTTAGGCTGCCAGAGCCTAAGTATAGGGGGGCGGGACGACTTCTATACTTTTTGTTATTTTAGCTCTCCTACGCTTAGCCCGAGCTATGTCTTTTTAGTCGCTTTCGTGCTCTGAGGACATAGCACACGCTAAGTATAGGGGGCGTGTATATATTACATATATACTTTACCTATAGCTCGTACTTTTGCGTATTTTCGCGTATTTTTGTATATATTTACAATAATTATGGGTGGGTAAAAATCGGGAAAAAATTTTTTGTATACTTGTATAATACTTGTAAACCTTTTGTAAAAATTAAAAAATAATAATAAATATAAAATTTTGTATACTTGTATAATATGTACTATATGTATAATACTTGTATAAAAAGTTGTAAAACATACTTTTGTAAAATTTGTTGTATACTATGTACAAATTGTATCAACTAAAAATTGTTGTAAATAATAATTGTTGTATACTAGAAAAATAAAATAAAAAGGCTTCTTATTTACTCTTGCATATTATCTTGCATTCCCCCCCCCCCCAAAAAAAGTCTTGCATTTCATTCATAGCATGTCATCTGCACATCATCTGCATATCTTGCATATGCAAAGTGAAAAGCTAGTGAGTTCTGAACCAAGTTATGAGTAGATATTGAGGATGGACTTGATTTGACCTTAATCCACCTAATTTCAGAAGAACCTTATAGGAACTGGAGTTAAGATTTCTCAGGTCAAGTGACTTAATTCTTTGAGTCCACAAGTCTATGTTCACATGTCATCTTGATTAGTCTAAGTAGAATATCTCGTGCATACGCAGGATTCTTTTAGATAATGACCTAACTTGGACAAGCACTATGCACGTAGCTCTTCATTGATGAGGTGGTGAGGAGGTAGAATCCTTTAGCTTGAAGTAGCACACGGGTGGAAACATCCGTCCTCCTCTAGGGAGGGTAGTGCATCTCAACCTAGTCTGGTGGTGTTGACATCTAAGGACAGGATGCTGTGGGTTGCAATAATGCTTCAAAAGAGGGATAGTCTACCGGCTCAAGAGGAAAAACTCCTGATGTACATGCTGCACCTTGTATATAGTTCCAAAAAAAAGAAAAAAAAGAAAAAAATGCAAGAACTCCAAAAAAAAATCAGACAGGTCCGAAAAAAAAAACCTGTCGGAGTATGTATATTAGCAAAGAAAATGCAGCTGGATGACTTGGCTACACTGGTCAGGCATCCCGGGATAGGTGGCTACACTGGCCACCGTCCATTCTTTTCTCTACCCCCTCCTCTTGAGTTGGTCGCACTTGAACTTAGAAGGGAATACCCCGCTCCTCGAGGAAAGAGTTACTGGACCGGGTTATTGAGTTACCTTGTTAGAGGAGGCTGGTTCCGAGCCATTTCTGATGTGAAGAGTTACATTTCACTTACACAGTACAAGTAAGAATCATAGTCATCAGAAATTTGCGTTTGAGGATTTGTTCTGACCTGACTATTGAGGAGTCTTGAATAGAAGACTTGTGGAACTTGAAGTCTGTTAGGTCTTAAGTTCAGGTCCCAATAAGGTTCCGCCACACAATTAATCCAAAGGTCGAGTCAAGCTCCATTTTCAACTTTTGTTCATGACCTTGGTATGGAACCCAAAATCATTTCACGCGCCGCTGCAGAGAGCTTCCCTCACACCGCAACATTTCACGTCGCGGCCCTTAACGATAGGGTTTGGAGCAACGCTGCTTTCTTTTTGGTAATCTTTAAATATTTAATTTTTTTTTGAACTTTACAGCTGTAACACATATTGACCTCTTGGCTTTAATATCCCCGACCTACTCACCTCTCCTCTCCCCCTTCGTTTTCTTTCACTGGTAAAAAAAAGGAAAAACGGGCAAAGGAGTTTTTCTTATTCTTTTGTGAACGTGTGTTTTTTTTTTAAATTATTGGGCTTGTTGTTATTAAAAGATTGACATTTTTGCTATAAAGATTATCTTTGTTGTTGTTTTTAATAAAAAAAGGTGGATCATGCGTTTTTTTTGGTTTTGAATTGTTGTAAGTTTTTTTAATATTTTTTTTAAAGTTTTTGTTGGGCATATCATTGTTAAGTTATGCCGTACTTAGGTTTAAGTTTTTTTTAACAACCTGTTATTAAAATTTGTTATTTGGTATTTTTTTTAAAGTTTGTCTTCTTCTTTTAGATATCAAAACCGCAACCATTTATATTGACTTTGTAGTCTACTTATTGAATAGAAATACCGATGGCAACCAAACTGATTGCATCCGAGTTGGCTAAACTAGAAAAGTTGAATGGTGTCAACTATGACATGTGGAGCCGGAAAATTTTATATGGTCTGATGCATGATAACTTAGATAGTATAATTGATACCCCTGCTCCTGAACTCTCCAAAGAAGCCACCGATGCTGATAAAGCTGCCCACAAGAAATTGTTTGAGCAGTGGGAGAAAATAGATAAGAAAGCTCGTAGTTTCATCCTCATACACATGGAGGATGATTTGATTAGGGTTTTTGAAACCCATAAATCCACGTACGAGTTATGGAGAGCGATCAAGGGGAAGTATGACTCCAAGACAGACATGAATGTGCAGCTCCTGTTGCACAAATATAACATGTGTAAAATGAAAGAATCCAATAGTGTTATTGAACACGTCAATCAGATGATAGTGATGGCAAAAGATCTGCAGACAGCAGGAACTGCAATTCCTGAGAATTTGCAAGTGGCAACTATATTAAATAGTCTGCCATCTTCATTCGATATGGCTGCCACCACATTGAGGCTAAATGGAGCCATAAAAAGTGTGACTGACTTACCCGCTCAACTTGCGATTGAGCAGGATTTAACTGCCAGAAGGAAGAAGACGGATGTCTTCGAGGTTGAACAAGAAGAGGTGCACGCTGTTCATCACAAGAAATACATGGGTCCCACAAAAGCAAAATTCAAGGGAAATAACAACAACGTGGAAAAGGACCACGAGGATCATGCTATTCTTGCGGAAAATTTGGCCATTTCAAGGCCAACTGTCCCAATAAAGGGGTGAAATCGGGCCCGGCTAAGGTCTCAGAAAATAAGGGCAAGAAGCATGAATTTGTTGGCGTGGTTGAGTGTAACTCTGCCACGACCGACTGTGAAGGCTGGTGGGTGGATTCTAGTGCCACTCGACATATCGCGAAGACCAAAGAGGGACTCGTTGAATTCAAAGAGCTGAAAAAGGGCGAGCAGAGGATCTACATGGGTAATAACACCTACCTGGATGTGGAAGGTGTTGGAACTTATAGGCTGGATCTTGGGGAGAGTGTGATGACCCTCCAAGATGTTTTCTATGCTCCAGGGATCCGAAGAAATCTGATTTCAGTGGCAGCTCTCCTGAAGAAGAATCTGGAAGTTAGATTCTATAATAATCGTGTCTCTATAGGTCGAGATAGAAAAGTCTTTGTAGTCGGAAAATTTGTGCCTGAGCATGACTTATTTTGTATCCCTGTTTTTGCTGAATCAATAAAGGGTGATTTGAATTATTCCTTGTGTTTATTGTCTGATTTTGATTTATGGCATATGAGATTAGGGCACCCAGGAAATAATAAAATGAATCAAATAATAAAGTTAGATCTATTGCCTAACATAACAGGAGCAAGAACATTGCCCTGTGAGCATTGTTTGACCGGAAAAATGACTAGGAAACCCTTTTCTAGTGGTCAAAGGTCAAAAGAATTGCTAGAATTGATTCATTCAGATATTTGTGGTCCTCTAAGTGCCAAAACATATGAAAATAAGGAATATTTTATTACCTTTATTGATGACTATTCGAGGTATACCTTTGTATATCTCTTGGAAAGAAAAGCTGAAGCTTTTGAATGCTTTAAGAGGTATAAGGCAGAGGTAGAAATTAAATTGGGTAGATCGATCAAAGTACTTAAGACGGATAGAGGTGGAGAATTTAACTCGAGAGAGTTTAATGACTTTTGCATTCATGCAGGCATTGTTCGACATACAACAATGCCATATGTGCCACAACAAAATGGAGTGGCGGAGAGGAAAAACCGAACATTGATGAATGCAGTCAGGTACATGCTCTCACATTCGAGACTCCCAAAGAATTTATGGGGTGAAGCAGTATTGACTGCAAATTATATACAAAACAGAATTCCCACAAAATCCGTTGAATCCACACCATATGAGATATGGAATGGAAGAAAGCCACAGTTAGATCATCTCCGTAAATGGGGATGTGAAGCACATGTCTTAGTCCCATATCAGCTTAGAGATAAGCTTGATTTTAAGACAATGAAGTGCATTTTTATTGGTTATTCAGAAATATCCAAAGGATATAGGTTTCTACATCAAGAAAGAGGTCTAATTGAGAGTCGTGATGCTACCTTTCTCGAGAATAAAGAGGATAAGGAAGCGGAATTAGAGGATTTGGAACCTCTAGTTGATCTGTATAATAATGACTCTGACTCGGAAACTGACCAAATAGGAAGGGAATTTCTTTCGGATGTAGAGGATGAACCTATGAATATCGATACTCCTTTGGAGGTTGTGGGTGAGCCTAGTCAACCCACTGGTTTAGCTGGAAACAAAAGACCCAGAACGCAACCTGCATGGATGGACGACTACCATCTGTATTCTTGCGAGGTTTCATGTTTTGCTGTTGATGAAGACATTGTGGATTGTACGGATCCAGTGTCCTTTGATGAAGCGATGGCTTCATCTGAGTCAGAATCATGGACGGCCGCCATGAAGGATGAACTTGACTCGATAGACAAAAATGGTGTCTGGGAACTATGTGACTTAACGGTAGCCAGGAAGTCCATAGGATGTAAATGGGTCTTTAAGAAAAAAGTACCGAGCTGACGGTACAGTTGATAAATATAAAGCAAGGTTAGTTGCTAAAGGTTATACTCAAACGGCTGGAATTGATTTCCAGGAAACATATTCTCCCGTTGCTAAATTTGCATCAATTAGGATGATTTTAGCACTGGTCGCATATATGGATTTGGAACTATTCCAAATGGATGTCAAGACTGCTTTTCTCAATGGAGAATTGAGAGAAGATATATACATGCGACAACCTGATGGTTTTCAGGTAATTGGTAAGGAGGATATGGTTTATAAATTGAAAAAGTCTCTATATGGATTGAAACTGTCCTCGCGACAGTGGTATCTCAAATTCCATGATACAATTATTCAATTGGGTTTTGTGACTAATAAATTGGATAATTGTGTATATGTCATGCATAGTGCGAGTAAGTTTATGATTTTGTCATTATATGTAGATGACATCTTGCTTGCAGGAAATGACATAGAGATGTTGAATGATATAAAGAAAAAATTAAGTTCTGAATTTGAGATGAAGGACATGGGAGAGGCATCCTATGTTCTTGGAATCCAGATCAGTAGAGACAGAAGCTCAAGAACATTGAGTTTAGATCAAGAGAAGTATTTGCATACGGTATTAAAAAGGTTTGGAATGCAGAACAGTACTCCAGTCCCTACACCACTTGTGATAGGAAAAAGACTTAGTAAAAGTCAATGTCCAGGAAAGGGACAAAAACCACTTGATTTTCCATATGCACAAGCGGTGGGTAGTTTAATATATGCAATGTTATGTACAAGACCTGATTTGGCTTATCCTGTAAGCCTAGTGAGTAGATATCAAAGTAATCCCGGACAGGTTCATTGGGAAGCCATTAAGAGGATTCTTCGATATCTAAAAGGTACTGTACAATTAAAATTGGTTTATCAAGCCGAATCACTTGAAATTGTGGGATATTCCGATGCTGACTTAGGAGGAGATATTGATGATAGGAAATCCACACACTACAAGAAAGATTAGAACATGCGACGGTCAACATCCGTCGCTAACGATAAGTTGACCGTCCCCTCTGATCAATGGGGACGGTCATTAGACCGTCTCTAAAGGTCGCGTCGCATTTGGTATACGCGACGGTATTAGTAACCGTCCCCAATACCCACACATAGGCGACGGTCGTGACTGTCCCTTAAAGTGTTTTATTAGGGACGGTCATGACCGTCCCTTAAAGTCTGTCAGGGGAGACGGTCCTGACCGTCCCAAATGATAAAAAGTGAAGACGGTCATAACCGTCTCTAAGAACGAAGGGGACGGTCACAATGACCGTCCCCTTTGTTAATCTTCTAACAAAAAAATTTCCATTGCCCCCTATTTGATCCTCATTTTCCCCTGTTACAAAAAATCTGTATACATAATAAAAATTACAATCACCAGACAAAAAAAAATGCAATCCACATTCATAAAATACTCGTCCAACAACACATGCATTCAAAATACTACATTATCCTACATTAATTGTTCAAAATATTTATACAATATACTAAAGTATCATACAAACTAAGTAAGCTATCCTACTCGTCGTCCTCATCCTCGTCCTCGTCGTCGTCGTCCTCGTCGTCATCAGCATCATCTTCTTCTTCACCGTCATCGTCGTCGCCTAGCCTCGCAGCGGTATTATCATCAACTGTTGGGTGGCTAGTCGACGCTCCACCTTAATGTGCCTGCATGAATGCATTGAATATCACCATTTGTTGGCGCAAATCCTGAATCTCCATATTCATGCTAGACACCTGACTCTCTAGTTCCCTCTCCCTTTGTGTCTTCTGAGAGGTCGAGCCGGTCCCTACTCCATACCAATTCCGTATGGTGGCACCACGACCACCACAACGGATGCGTCTCTGATGCTCTGGACCAGTCGCCTAGAGGAAAGCCGCATCAGGAGTAAGAGGTGGATGACTCGTTCCGGTGGGGTCTACAGAGCCAGTGGTTGTGAGCCTAACCATCTCCTCCTACAAATTTATTTAAGTTCAAATTCATTTAATTTGTATTAAAGATGCATATATATATATTATGAATAACTTACATGAATTGGACCATAGGCAGGATCCACCCAATGAACTTCCCCGCCCAAATCGCGGCTCTTAGACTTCTCGAACACTTCCATTCGGCTGGGCACTCTCTCGTTCTCCACTTCCTAATGTGAAAAGATTAGTAAACTTAGGATACCATTTTAATACATATATAATAGTTATAATTTTAACACTAATAATAATCTAGATTACTTACAAAGTCATCCTTCAGTTGATTCGTGTTTCTTCTCTCCATTCTATGTGTAGACTTGAAACCTTTTCTTCGATTTTCAGCATTTCTCCTTGAGATGCCCTATACGAAGATAGAATTTTAATAAAAGATTTCCAAATGATATATGTATAGAATGCACATTTTTATGTCACTTACCGTATTCTCTTCTCTCATCCAAATATAAACCATCGCCCTCCATTGGTCAGCGGGTATATTCGGAGGACAATTTGCCAAATTGGCTTCCAATGGTAGCTCGGGGTCGAAGTACTTTAAAATATAAAGAAAATTAATTATATATCTATATGATGAAAAACATGTTTATACTTAAATAAAAAGCAAAGTACTCACTCGGGCCTTCACACGACCTCGATATTTACGCAACATCTCCGCCCCATGACCTAAAATCAGAGCATCAGTGGTCGGGTCACGATCACAGGAAAAACTAGACTGCAAAGTTATCAAAGCAATCATAAATAAGTTTGTATATATATTGAAGAAAAAATTTGGTTTGTTATTATTATAAATACCTCCAAATCATGAAGAATGGCATCTTTTATTGACCGCTCCACTAAACGGAAGTCTGTAATGTGGAGAGGGACCCTGGCTCTGCACACCTGCCCCAAGTAACTCTAGAAAACAGCCGAGTTCTCCCCCATCGCATCGCCTCCAACGATCCGCACCTTGAGTGTCTCACCAGGACGCAGACGGTCCAACACTCTGCACTGAGATGGGCCTCTACGTCTGGCGCCCGAGCCACTCGATCCGTCAGGATCGGAGGTCTCACTCCCTCGCTGTGCTGTAGGCGGTGCATCCCGGATGCGTCTAGGACGTGGAGGCATATCTGCATATTATAAAACATTCGAATTAGATATAACAACAATGATATAATTCACATATTACGTCAAAAAATTGGAAAATAAATGATGGTAAACTTACATTTTAGAAATCCGCATCTACAATTTGTGTTGGATTTTCCTGTATTTCAGCTTGATATGCCTCGTTTATATTTAACAATTCATCATCATCGTTGACATCAAAAAAATCTCTTGACACTGTTCTCACGGGTATGATCCATCCATCAGTTAAGTTGTCTGGAACATAGAAAACTTGTTCTACCTGGCTGGCCAGTGTAAAGGGCTCATTTGTTTGCAATTTTCCAGATTGTTTCAATGAAATGATCACATTTCTGTCTCTTTGGTATCCTATCCCCTAGCGACCAACATCAAAACAATTGCATATAAAAAGAACACATCGACATTCATGAGTAAAACTGATCTCTATTATGTCAAGTATTTCCCCATAATAGCCGTCTAAACCTGAAGGCAAATCTGTTTTTACTATAACACCCGACATTTGTGTCGATTTCATCTCGTCGGCGGACTTTGTTCTAAATCTGTATCCATTCACAATATAACCCTTGTAAGACATAACTTGAGTATATGGTATGCTTCCAAGAATGTCAAGGTTAACATTCCACCTATCATCTGTCGTTTCCCGTAAATGTTTCACACGCGAACGGAACCATTTGAGGAATTCAGATTTATTATGCGTCTCATTAAAAAATGAATTGTACTCATCAAAGAATTCATCTATTTCTGACAACTGCATCAAGACATAGTATTGTATGAGATCTCTATCTTCATCGGATATTACGCGGCGTAAACCACTGAATATATGCCTGCCACAAGAATGAAAGACCCATAATTTAGATTCGTCATCTTCCTCCACGACCTCGCCTTCATCATTTCATTCATATCGGTTAAAACGCACGCTTTCACCGTCCATATACATTTCACAGAAATTAATACACTATCTTTAAATTTTAGAGAACTGCGGATATCCCAAACGAACATTTCTCTCATCATTAGAGAACTGCGGATATCTCTGATCAAATTTTATCTATTCTTCTGCATCGGATGGATGTCTCATAGCTCCATTAGCATCTCGTTTATTTGAACGAGAATGCCACGTCATCCACTTTGCAGTTTTTTCAGACATGAAGAGACGTTTTAGTCTTGGAATTAATGGGAAGTACCGTAAAATTTTCACCAACTTCTTCTTTCTCTTTAAATCATTTTTTTATTCTTTATACCTGGAAGCATTACAATATAGACAAAGAACTAGATCCGAATTCTCTCCTCGGAAAAGCATACAGTCATTAACACAAGCATCTATCTTCTCATATTTCAGACCAAGCGATCGGAATCGTTGCTTCGCCTCTTTCCAATCCTTAGGATAATTCTGAGGATTATTTAATAACTTTCGTATTAAACCCAACACATCTGTCATCATAGCTGCAGTTGATCCGTTCCTTACTTTCATCTTAAACAGTTCTAACAAAAACTGCAAACGCGTCATTTCCACCCCAGGAGCCAATATATCTTCTGCATCTGGCCAACTGCTCGAGAACCTATCATCTGAACCAATGTCTTGTGCCTCAGGTCTTCTTAAATCGTCTATTAGTTCAAATAACTCGTGATCAACATTATTCAAGGTTTGGGTAGTCACTCCTGCATCAACGCCCATATCCTCATCCATTCGCACATCTAAACCCTCTCCATGTTCTGTCCAAATAGAGTAATGTAACCAAAATCCGTTGAGGATGAGATGGTTATACACTGCCTCTCTAACATCCCATTTAATATTCTTGCATCTCACACATGGACAATAAATCTTTAGACCACCAAATTTCTTATCAACTCTCTCTATTTGAAATGCCCAATCCAAGAACGCAATCACTCCTCTCTTATATTGTTGAAAATCATCGTATCTCTTATCCATCCATGATTTATCCATTTTACTGCACAATCATAATAAAATCCACCATTGTGTTATTATAGACAACAAGTTTTCTACCCTAAACCATAATGAAGTGTTTAGGATATCTATTGTATACACAAATTATTATGCCTAATCTATTGTATACACAACCTAGGGAGAAAACCTAGGCTTATCGTGAAGCACCACAAGTCTCTCATTCATCTCTAGCCTCAAAAAGTCCGGTCTTGGCTCACCCCTCCTCTGTGCTCAACACACTTGAGCTTAGGAGAAAGCGCTTTGCGGGGCTCGCTGTGGCACAAAGGCTAAGAGATAAATGAGCGGCTGTTTAGAGTTTGATCTAGGTCCAAAGCGGACTATAGGTACATGCAAATCAATTAGGGTGTTTGGACCTAACTCTACGAGCAAGCAACTCCTATGGATAAGGTATACACAAATCATTATGGGTATATGTTTTGTATACACAAATCACTATGGGCATATCTATGGTATACCCAAATCATTATGGGGATATCTATTGTATGATTTCACTATCATTTTAGGATATCTATTGTATAAACAAATTATTATGCCTAATTTATTGTATACACAACCTAGGGAGAAAACCTAGGCTTATCGTGAAGCACCACAAGTCTCTCATTCATCTCTAGCCTCAAAAAGTCCAGTCTTGACTCACCCCTCCTCTGTGCTCAACACACTTGAGCTTAGGAGAAAGCGCTTTGCGGGGCTCGCTGTGGCACAAAGGCTAAGAGATAAATCTATGGTATACCCAAATCATTATGCCTAACCTATTGTATACACAACCTAGGGAGAAAACCTAGGCTTATCATCAAAACAAATCATAACTAGGGGAATCAAGCAAACCTAAGCATATCATCAAGCAAACCTAGACAAATCATATCTATTATATACTAAACAAATCAAGCAAACCTAAGTATATAACCAAAACAACTAAATCCAATGGGGAAAAACAACTCTAACAAGCAAAAATAAAAGCAAAGGAGTGTTGATAGTTACCGGAAATGAAGATTAACGAGGTCGGAAAGCAAGGAGGAGCCGGAGGCGACGCCGGGGCGTAGAGGGCGAACTTGGGGCGGCGGCTTGGAAATGGGAGAATGGGATGAAAACGCAGGTCGAAGGGGTTTTTTTCGATCTGACCAATGGGGACGGTCGTAATGACCGTCTCCATTGGTGACGATCGGCGACGGTTCACTAAAGACCGTCCCCTTTCAAAGGCATAAGGGACGGTTCTCATTAACCGTCCCTTTTAGCCAAGGCAGAGGGGACGGTCAATAAAAACCGTCCCCTCTGGTCGACCACTTTGGTCCATTCGTCAGAGACGACGCCAACAGAGGAATAAAGGGGACGGTCAGGACCGTCCCCAAAGCCCTTGCAGGAGGACCGAAAACATCCAGTAGCGTGGTCTAGGCAGAGGGGACGGTCAATATAACCGTCCCCTATGGCCGACCTCTTTGGTCTGATCGCTAGAAGCGACGCCAACAGTGACCGTCCCCAATGCCCTTTCAGAAGGGTCGAAAATGTCCAGTGGCCTGCTCAAACCAGAGGCGACGGTCACCTATGACCGTCCCCTCTGGTCGACCTCTTTGGTCCAATCGCTGAGGCGACGCCAACAGAGGAATAATGGGGACGGTCATGACCGTCCCCAAAGCCCTTACAGGATGGTCGATAACGTCCAGTAGCCTGGTCAAAACAGAAGGGACGGTCATCGGTGACCGTCACCTTTGGTCGACCTATATGGTCCAATCGCTAGAGGCGATGCCAACAGAGGTACAATGGGGACGGTCAGGACCGTCCCCAAAGCCCTTCCAGAAGGGTCGAAAACGTCCAGTGGCATGACTTAAGGCAGAGGAGACGGTCATTAGTGACCGTCCCCATTGAGTTAATACAGTAGGGACAATAGTTCACAAACAATCTCCAATAATGTGGTTATTGGGGACGGTTGTTTGATGACCGTCCCTAAAAAAAGGCATTAGGGACGGTCATTCAAAAACCGTCGCTAGTTGTCGTCCCTAAATGGGGCAATTCCTGTAGTGACATCAGGTTACCTTTTCATGTTTGGCGGTGCAGCTGTTTCTTGGGGAAGCAAGAAACAAAGTTGTGTATCAAGACATACACAAGAAGCTGAATATATTGCATGCAGCATGGCTAGCACTTATGCTGTATGGATTAGACGTTTTCTTGAAAACTTGGGCCTCGAATTGGTCAAAGGACCAGTTGAAATATATTGTGATAATCAAGCCGCTATAAGCTTGATTAACAGTGGGGCAAATAGTTCAAGAGGAAAACACATTGAAATCCAATATCATTATATTCAGGACATAGCAGCCAAACAAGAGATTAAGGTAACATACATTCCTACGAGTGATATGTTAGCTGATTCTTTTACAAAAGGAATTCCAGCAGGAACTTACATTAAACATGTTGGTTTAATGGGACTCAGGAACATATGAGTCAAGTAAAATGCATTCAAGTAAATTGAAGCCTTGGGAATAAACATCTCTACAATATAGACACTTCACAAATAGTGGGAGTGTAGTATGACCACTTCGGTCAAGTGGGAGATGTTAGCTATTTTTAGATAGATGACCGAGTGGTCATTAGACTCGGTTAATCCCGCACTAATCGGGAGCGGTTAGTGAGAAAATATGGGCTGGGCGGTTAGGGTTTAAGGACGTACGGGCGCGTGCATGGGCCTATAAATAAAGAAAGACGCGCTTACGGAAGCCCTCATCCCCGACCTACTCACCTCTCCTCTCCCCCTTCATTTTCTTTCACGACGAAAGCTAAAGACAGAGAGATTACGAGCTTTACCGATGTGGATCGTAAATCCAATGCCATGGTCGGCCTTTCCAGAATCGATGTCCACAAGCGGGGCAGGACGGATTTCGAGCGGTTTCTGTTAAGCACCATCCCTTGAGGTTGCGACGGACTTCGCAACAGCTAGAGTGTACCTGAGTAAAACGAAAAGGAAAGACGTCAGGAGGATATTCAAATCAAATGGCATGTGTAACATGATATCACGCAGCTAACATGGTCAGCAATTCTGTACAATCATGTAAATGAACCTTCTCCGAGTAGGTTGGAGCGACAACTATTTACGATTTCTGCGAAGAATAGATATGGATATCATGCACAGATGGCTTCTCACTGCGATCATTTCCAGTTTGTTTCCAGTTCACCGTAGTCGATCATTTGCAAGCCTGTTTTCTAACATCGAGATTGCAGTGGAGAAAGACATCACGAGCTCACTTGGACAATAAATTCCCAGTGCCACTCCAGATGAGAATGCATACACACATCGCACATGCTTACTTCATAGAGTGTTGTAGTTTTGACATGTTTGTAAATCCTGTCGGAATATCTTCTTCATTATCATAGCATACCTCAAGATGGAACCAGCGCAGAATAAAAGAACTGCCTCGTTGCCTGCAGTCCTACGCACGTATGGTTCGAAACTCGACACCCCGGTAGAGAGTTTACAGCCGATAGATCTCTGACTTATCCAGAACCTAACATGCAAAAGCTAATTAAAAGAAAAGATCCAACTGAATTAATGATCAGAAAATTGCAACAGAAATGCCGACTACCTCTTTGTTTAAGGGTAACCGAGGCAGCCTTGAGCAACGCCATGGCTTTCCCATCAGGGGTGCATCCGGCACTCTCCAATTATATATCAGCTGGTACTGCGTCAGGTCTGACTATTCCTCTGAAGGATGGATAAGAAAGAGAGTGGAAAGCGGCATGAATTCGTACTAGATAAATAAATGGGCATTTCCCTGAATATTTTGGGAACCTGAATGGGAAAGCATTATTGGAGGCAACATCCAAAAGGTCCGAATTAAATGGAGAACTAGATAACGAAATGAAGGTCTACGTTCTTTAAGCTACAATAAAGGAGAAAATGGTTGTAAGCTTGGTGTGAGACTGATAAAAAAATCGGAAAGCTTCCGGCCTACAGTCGTGTCGTTGAACGATGGATAATGCATATCTGCGTGTATGTATTGTTAATGGGATCATCAAAGAAGCTGCTAATTTTCACAATAACCTAATATGCAACGCATCATATGGTGAAACAAAGGAGAAATACAGAAGGGAATAGATCAGCAACCACTAAAAAAGATGATGGAAGAAAAAGGAATGCCCAGTAAGAGATTGACAGATACCAGTAAATGAGAATTATTTTGTCTAAAAACTGATCCTCTTTCCATATTACGTGGGGTCTGCTACATATATTCATCGGCTCTAAACAGATAGCTCCAACCAAAAAACAAGCCATGGTTTATAGACCTTTCCAACATTTGATCAACTTTCAACCAAGGTTTTTTTTATTAAGACAAAAAGGAGGAAACACACAAGGGTATATTAAGAAGGTATTAAGAAAATACTTACAACAGCCAGTTGACATTCTTAACGTAGCAACGCTCTGCTCTAAAGATTACACCATTGCGTGATAGTCACTATGCCCAGATCACCACAGTTGGTGTAGCTGCCCTTTCTCCATGAGTTCGAACCACTTCCACGTCTCATTTCATCATGTATTGTTACAATGTCATGCAATCCTTTCGCGTGGTTCTTTGTTTATTCAGCATATTCCTTTTAAAAAAAACATCCTCAATATCCTTGTGGCAAGTCTATTTGATTGCATTGAAGTGGCCAATGAGTTGGGATTTCCCTGTTTAGTGATGCCCTTTAGGGCGAGCAGATCACTTATCAAAAAGAAATGAACTCTAAAAGAATAATCGTGAATTCCTACACAAGTGAACCACACAGTACCAAACACATGATCAGGAACAAAGTCAAGAATGTTGACTTGGGGGGGCATATATTATAGAACGATTTTCTTCTTATTATATATGGATTTTTAACATTTGATGCAAATTTTTTTGACATCATATCATATCACCTCTGAAAATTAACAAAGAACTTTTGTAGCAAATCATAACATTTTTTAAAAAATAAAAAAGAAATACTTTAGTACCATAAAGTCATTGCGTTGAAATTAAACTTGGATACAATAACTCTTCATACAAAAATTGCAAATGCAAGCAGTTATTCCTCTTCTTGTAATTTCAAATAGCTCCTGAAAGAACAAAATTAACGGTGTTATAATTTTTATAATATATTATAGAACGATTTTCTTCTTAATATATAGGGATTTTTGGTCGTTGCATCTAAAAGCTATAATTATTCTATTTTTTTTATAAAAAATGCTCAACCCGAACAATTATTCCAAAATCTCACATTCTCTAATTGTTGCATGCAATCGTTTGACAAACGTAAATCAACAGGTAATGATGGACGGAGATTCTCACCTGATCAGATCACGAAGGAGGATCAGAAGGAGGTACAGGTTGGGAAAATCATAGAGGACTCCACCGTAGAATTTCGGATGCGTCGAAGACAGAGAGACAGAAGGGGATATTGGCAGGAGGGAGTTATATATTAGGAGGGGCTTTGGTTTGCACAAGAACTATCCACGTAATGCATTATAATTTTTATATTTTTCAATTTAGAAAGAAAATTAGAATTTTAACGGAGCTATGATTCATTAAAATTTATTCTAAAAATAGGATGAATAGTTACGGATTGTGAGAAGAATGAGCTGATTGGAGGCGGGATTTTCGAAAACGGATGGGAGACGTGTGGGTAACGGGGAGGCCAGGCCCCCTCCCCCCGTCACTGCACATGATAGATCTTCCAAAGAACAAGATTTTTCAAATATCAGTACTTAATCTTTGTGTTTTCAGGTCAAGGCTTCTTTCAAATGAAGAGATGTCAAAGAGGCCTGTTACTTCCCAGCAAATCCTCCCACGTCTCTATATATATATATATATATATATATAAACACGAGTTCATCAATAGTACACAAGAAAAACACCTCAAATTGTTCCAGGGTGAAAAATAACAAGTCTGTCCAAAATACTTATGAATGCCCTATAAAATAGAGGGAAGTCAAGCACAAGCAATAGGATGGATAGGACACATGTAAAAAAAGAGAGAAATGGGATGACCATTAAGTTCCCTATGCAGTCGTTTGGCTAGACAAGTTTATCAGTGGAGTGGAAACCAGCCAGCCAGCCAAAAGAAAGGATTAAATATGAGAAAGGAGAAACCCAAATAAAGAGAAGATGCCGTACTGAATTTGTGCCTCGAGCACTGCTACTGGGCTTATGCTGTGTGAATACGGTGGAGCATTGGGCTCGACTTGGCCCAACCCGGGAAAGCCCGACCCGAGCCCATCAATTTTCCATGGGCCTTGGGCCACGTCGAGGCCCGCTGTGTATAATGATTCTAAATTGCTAACAGTTTTCTAATTAAAACTGAGGTTTTTCTAAATTGTTAACCAACATCTTAATCTTATAATATATACTAAAGCTGGATACTTTCAGAATTCTTCCATGTTTGGACATGTGGACAGCCCCAACGTCATCCTTTCCTTTGCGTTCTTTTAGGTGCAACTTCTCCTCCCCCTTTCTCCCTTCTTTTAAATCTTCTGAGTACTTTGCATTCTGTTCTGACCAAATCGGATGGGATGTAAGCTCCTGATTTGATACTAATGGGTTTTTCTTTTTAAAAAATGGAATTGATACAAATTGAGTGGTTTCCTAAAAAAACGCCGGTCTTTTTCAGAAGAGAGGGATATATGAATAAGCATTCGTCCAAGCAAGCACTGGATTTTTTTTCATAAATTTACGACGGTATTTTTTTGTCTCATATGTGTAGTAATGTTATTCTTAATAATTCTATAAAATTTTGTTCTCTGCAGGTAACATATGGAGTCTATGTGTGAAGTATAAAGGTGATTGCAAAAACAAGGTATAGCAAGGTTACATTGTAAGCTTTGATTTCATCTAGAATGATTGATGTACACTTCAAGAGGAGCTAACCACTGAATACTACAGTCAATACCACAGTTAAAAAGTTTTTTCATGTATATATATATATACATAACGGAGAAAAAAAGAGAGCATTCCTTCTAAACAAGTATACTATGTGACCATAGTTCTTCCGGTTCACAAGGATACTTTCAGTGTATATTGAGCCATTCTTTGTACATATGAAAACAAATATTCATTTTACCATCCCGCCGCGAAGCACGGGTATACTTCCTAGTTCTACTTAAAAGTGACACTTAAACCTTAATGCCTCGAAGCGGTGACAGACAACCGTCTCATCTGTCTCATGATTTTTAAAACATCAGGAGGAACATGGATAACTTCACAGTAATGGCAAAAGCAGATACTGATTGGTTAGAGATGAGACTAATATGATAGCAATCTGGAGAAGCTTATTCAAGAGCATGGCTGTTCTTGGGCTATTTGTGGACTTTCAGGACATAGGATTATGCATCTGTTTCAGTGATGGACAATATAGCAAGAATAATATGAAGATACTTAAGCTTATCAAGTGTAGAGGATATTTGTAAGGGGAGTGCTTACTTTGTTATTGACTGTTTATGTGATGATTTTTTAATAAAGTTAGATGCCTATTGTCTCAAGTAGCCATCAGTTTTCTTCTGCATAGACCAAGTGAAACATGGGCATCTGCAATTCAAAGGATCAAACAAATCTGACTGAGATGTGTACTCGGCCGATCAATAATCCAAGCGAGCAATAATTCGCCAAAATCAAGAGGAAGCATCTTGAAATACAATTGGATGGATTGGCTAAACCTGATAAAGATGTGGTAAGTTACCCATTTAAGCAGGCGATTACCCTGCAGAACCAGGTCTAGTATTTGGATATGCAGTAAAAATGGACTAAACGTATCCAACTGTAAAGTACATCCTTGGCCAATGTGAAATTCAACGAGTTCATTCCGTTGATCATATCCGAAGAATGTCTCAGTTTAGCAATCAGTCAATAGATTAATTACATCTAGATAAGACTTCGAACTTGTTCTTGAGAAAATATCCAGGTTTCTTATCGTTGAAGCACTTGGACTTCTTTTCTTCCACATCGCTCTTTTTGGAGGCTTTTCTCCACCGTTCATTGCTATTTAGGTAGCACTTTAATTTTCATGTTATTAGTAATGTCGTCATCTTTGCCTCTTCTGTTTTTGAGAAGTTAAAGAAGTTACATCCCATGTGGGAGGCCTAGCACAGATCGTCTGCTGTGAAGAGGGTTGCAGCAGACTCTGCTGCAATCCTTTGGGGCCGCTCGATCACGATCGAGCGGTTCCCACGAAATCCCTCCCTCTTGACAGCAGACAATCCGCGCCCGTGGGAGGCCACCCTGGTTTATTAAGATCAAAGAAAAACACAAACTGCAAGTGCAACCTTTTACAAGTGCACTCTCAAGGACTTAAGTGTGCCCATGATGCATACAATCCCTCCACATTGTGCAGCACATTTTTCACACTTAAACCTGAGTAGCATGCTAATCAGACGCCCATGCATCATGTTTAGTAGTGCAATCTCATCTCCATAGGAGCCTTGGCTTTCCAGAAGGGATCAGGGATCGATTGCCGCATCCGCAACGCCTCGTAAACCAGACAGACTGCATAAATCCTCCCTGAACCAAACCCAAGAGTCCAGCTCATGCCTCGTCGACGTTGCTACTTCCAGCAACAAGATCAGCGGTTCGTTTGGTTGCAGGGTTGGGCATGGTTGATTTGGGTTGGGTACTATTCACAGGGGTACCCCCTCCTCACAGTTTACTATTCACCCAGTCCTGTGAATAGTACCCAACCCTGCTCAACCCTGCGACCAAACGAACCCTTAAAGTCGACAATTTATTGTCTGATTGTGATGCAACAAACCTAGGCAACTGAATTCCGTCTCAATGCATGGTTTCCACTTTCCACCACCTGCATGTCCTTCGCAATCGCAAACGAACTGAGAAAACAACCACTAGTACCCCTATCCCCAACCAGTCTTTCAACCAAAATTTGAAGTCATCGTTCCCAAGCCTTCTCTGCAAAAGCGACCCCATTGCAGGCAGTATATGCAGTAGCCCTCTTCAAAACATCGATGATCTACTAGACAATCTAGCAATTGCCTCCAACTAGGATCCATGAGCTGGAGTAGGGATCGAAGATGAGGGGGCGGGGGATGGCGGGGAGGAGGAGGATGATGAGTTGGAGGAGGAGGTCGGGGTTTTCTTTTCAAGATATGCCCATCTTAACTACACCATGGTTTAATTAAACCATGGTTTAGTTCAACTCCTTGACGATCAAACTAATGGAAGGGCACAAGTGATCATTGTGGAAAAAGGTAAGGGCAAAGCTGATATTCTAAAAAATAGAGGGGTATAACTGATATTGCAATATCCCAAAAGGGCACAACTGATAAATTCATTACATACTCAACCCTCTTGATCGATTGGTTACCAAAAACTATTCCATATTCGTTGCAGATAGAGATTTTGAATGCAAAAAGTAAAAAAAAATATTTTGTTGTACTAAACCTTCACAATTAATACAAGTCTTGTATGTTAATTTTATATTTATTTATTTTATTATTGTGTGGAAGACATGAAAAAAATGGGATAAATTTATATGCCATGCTCTATAAGTCAATAGTCCATGGACTTGGTGGGCAAATATGGGCTTGTAAAGAGAAATCTGAGCCGATAATAACTGGATCAAGGTCGACCAGTTAGAAAATCAGCTCGGTTGGGTTTGGACTCTAACCCGTTCGGTTCGGGAATAAGCAGGAATAAGGATTGAGAATAAGGAGAATAAGAGTCTATTCTTTGTTCGGCTGGAGAATAGGAATAAGGAGAATAAGGTGAAATAAAGGTAGGTAAGGTGGGATAAAGATAGGAATAAGAGTGAAATAAGATGGAATGGGGAGGAATAATCGTACAACGGGAAACCGTGTCGGATGGAGAATATGCCCCTTATTCTAGAGCCTATTCTCCAAACGAACATGCCCAAGTAGAGATCATTCTTGTTGGGACAAGACATCTATTCTCATAAGATAAAAATATTATCCGAATGGCTAATGTTTTCCAGAAGAGATAATATATGATGCAATAAACCTTTTGATGCACTCAGGCAGACAATCAATATATGTTTCTATAGATAGGATTGAACCAAACTCAACTACATCAACCTGAAGGTATTTTTCTACTTTATTGAGTCAGTTTAGAATAATATAGAAATAGAAATTCATGTTAAAGCTTTCAAGTTCATAAATCCCTACTTAAACATACTTTTTTAAGCATGCCATCCATTGGATGCACTAGTACACCTTAATAACATCGATACACCCAAAGCACAACGGTGACCATAGTTCCATGTCTAAGAATGTGCACGCAAAAAAAGTTCATCGATGCATTGAATCATAAAAGTTTGAAAATTCGTTTACTGACTGAATTTTGTACGCTTGTATAACCCTTATATACCGGTATAGATATAAATACATCTTCGTTGTACACCGACACCTATAAAAGGACCTCTTATGAATTCCAAACTGACACGAAGTGTTAACTCATTCCTCAACATCTTTGTTAGTGAGTTGGTTAGTCTAAGAAAAACTTAGGTGAAACCAGGAATTTTATCAAAGAGGAGCCAAGTATACAACCATTATACATGCTCAGAAATGGAAAAATCGTTGTATTTCATGATATTTTTAAATAGAGTTAATAGTTTTATAATGAACCTCTTTCAATTTTGATAAGCATACAATTTAAATATACTATTAAGGTTAGAATTTAAAATATATTATTATTTTCGATGACGATTTTTAAAATTCGGTAAATCTAACAATTTAGGTCTCTCTAAATCTGTCCCAAAAAAACTAAATTATCAAGTGAAATTTTGGAACAAAAAAATCCAAGGTTAAAAGGAAACAATAATTTTTTATTTATAAGGAGTGCTGGAAACAAAGGGAGAGAAAAATGGACTCAGTTATACTTTTTATCAAATTATACTTAAAATTTTGATACTTTGGAGGTGATTGGATAAAATTGAGAGATGTAGGATTCGAACCATGGTCTTCAAAATAAAAAAACCATGTTACTATACAACTTGACCATTAGATAAAATTTCCAACCATTCTCCAACAACCTTATTTAGTATACAACTAAGGTGGGTCATATTAAAAACCTAACACATTATACAAGTGATATATAATAATTAAGGTAGTAGTTCCGCCCCTGCTAGTGAAGCTATGTTCTTCAAATAAACTCTAATGACATTCTGTCAAGCTTCCATCAACCTTGTGCGTTGATTTATTCGGTTTACTTGTTCTATTATCTGCTTTTTATTCTTGAATACTTTACACGATTTAGTTTTTTTAAGAGGTGTTTAATGTGAAGTCCTTTCCTCTCGAATGGAAAAAGAATACCTTAGAGCCTGTTTGGTTCCTGGTGTACATCGGCATACCCCTAACTACAACCTTCCCAACCTGGATCGGGATTACTTGTATTGATCCTACAATTTCTTCGGTATAATATTTTTTAACTATGTTCAAATAAAATTATTAGCATAAAAATATATTATAATCATTAAAAAGTTAATATAACACATAATCAATGACACATCACATCATAATTATCATTCAATCCTCCAAATAGCTACTATTCACACTCCAACCCAACCCAATTACCAAACATGCCCTTAGAGTTGTGTGCCTGTAATTCTCTCAGCGAAAATCTGTGTCCTAAATGTATCAAACTTGGACACATGATGTAAACCTTTAGTAAGATGACTTCTAATACACATCATACATATACGATCCGGTTAATTTATCAAGGAATTAATGAAATCAAACGAGAGTATGGTAATGCACACTTAGTTTTTTTAATCTTAGTTGGACACTTTAAATTAATTTAAAAATTAATAATGAGATTACGGGGCTGTCCAATGAGGGAAGCTAACTTACTTTCCCTTTATTTTTCTTTCTTTTTTTAATATGAATCCGTGAAAATTCATCACTATATCCTTATATTATGTCATTCATGTTCCGTATGAAACAAAGACTCGTGCAGTCTCTATCTAGACAATTATTTTTTGTTGAGATTTATCCTGTGAAGACTGATTGATTGAATACAAGTGGATATCATTGCTGATATAGCTGATCTCCCTCCTACCTTCTGATTGGCTGAGAGCTCTTGTGCTGGATTGCTGAGGTGTCTGATCCGCCTCCTGCATTCTGATTGACTGAGAGGTGTTGGGTTGAATTGCTGAGATGCTTAATCCACATCCTGCATCTTGATTAGCTGAGAGATGACGGTGGTGATTGCTGAATGCTTGGTATTCTTTTGTTGTAGTATAAAAGGAGCATTGTGGCACCACATATTGTATCCCAACTTCATTCAAACAATAGTAGAGAGAGTCTGATGCGAGCAAGTGGAGTAGATACATTGTCGAACCATTATAAATCCTTGTCTTGTGTGATTATGCGTTCTTTATTCTTCGTTTGTGGTTCTAGTCGCGTGGTGCTTGATCGGATCCATCCCCAACATTGTTAACATCACTGAATTGTTAAATTGACTCATCTCGATAGAGGCCGCAAGAGTCTCTGTTTCGCACGAAACTTGAATGACATAATATATGGATACAGTGATGAATTTCCACGGATCCACTTTTCAAAAAAGAAAGAAAAAAGAAAGGAAAAATAGGACGGAGGAACCAAGTTAGCTCCGTCAGTGGGCATCTCCATTTTACCCTTATATAAATCATTTAAATCCTTCAACGTCGGCCTAGAACTTCATTATGTAATTGCTAATATATTTGTTCAAGCCTAAAATACAATGGAAAATTGTGGTTTTAATTGTTTTGATTAATTTATCAGATATAATTCAGATAATATGCTCATTTTTTATTTGTGATAGTACAAAAGAACATGTATATCTATTCAGATATGATTATGCAGATATGATTCAGATGCCATGATTCTTTCATATTATAACTACTTTCTTATGTATAGAATGACAAATACTATAGTCGTTGTCAGATTTATCATGAACTAACCATTAGATATGGTGAATGGCATCAGTTATGACTATCAAATGTATCATTAAATATGAAGGTTTTTGTATATGTCTCAAAGAGCTTCCAGTCTTCATTCCGCATGATATGTCTCAAAGAACTTCCAGTCTTCGTTCCGCATACACATAGTTTTGGACCATATGATTGATGTTCTTTTTGTGAATATCTACACGTAAAACTCAATTTATTTTAGCGTTAATATACTCAATACGGATAGTTACATGACGTTGATGCATGAGCTCTAAAAATAACAATTTCGATTTCGGTAATTTTACAAGATAGCCTTATATTATTTGTCGTTATGTTTTTTAAAATGTCTTTAAAATGTGTTTTTAGAAGTAGCTTCTCAAAACCCTTGAGAAATAGTCACTAGATTTAATATATTTCCTTAGATTTATTTTCACCACTCTATTTTTTCAATGTTATTTCTTCGACAGACTTGAGCAAGGTTGTATCCATCCCTCTTAGATTATGCAATACCGGTTATTCCTTATTCCGTTTTTGCAATATCAATTGTGCTCCTGCTTTCTTAGGTAATTAATAGGTGTACCTCTGGGGTTATTTTTATCCATTTTCTTCCCAAGCGGACGTTATCTCAAGAGCACACGTGTAATTGGAAAGGGAAAAAGGTCATAAGTGTAATTTTTTGAAATTATAAGGGTGCAATTGTAAGAAAATTTTACTAAATAGAACTTTGATTTGTACCATGATTTACTAATGATAAAACTAATGAAAGGACACAAGTCCTAACGGTGCAATATAAGCACATTTGATATTGGAAAAAAAAGAGGGACATAATAATTATTATTGCAGAATCCAAGAAGTTTACTAGATGTAATCCGATTGAAGGCCTCATCAAGTTGAGCTGGATGGAAATGATTACTCGTTGATAATGGAAATGATTACTCGAGAGGTGGAGCCACCCCTGCAAAGATATAGGGGGAAAATGCTACCCGGAGTGTGCAACTGTCATTGTCACCAGAACTAAGTGATGGACATTATCGCAACAAAGACGTTGCGAATATAAGCAAGGGATATTGTAACTCTCCAAATCGCAAATCGTTGCTATTTTTTGGCTGACCTTGCATTCACTGGCGTATGGGCTCGTACGGATCCACAATGCTCTACAAATAGAACAAGTTCGATTCTCTAAAAATGCCCATTTCCCTCTAAGAACCAAACATAGTCCCACATCATAAACTCACAAAGCATGAGAATGGATTATAAGAGTGAGGAGCTGTCAGGAAATATTCAAGTTCGATATCTGCTTGGATTTGGTTTGCTGAAAACTATGGTTCATATTCATATCTAAAAAAAAGAAACCGACAAACCGAAAAAAAACATAAATTTAGGTTCGTTTATATAAATGAATCTAACTAGAAAATGTAGGTTCAATTCGCTAGAATTCGATACAGACACACATATGGGAAAATGGAGCCTATACCCTAAAACCCTACACTCGTCCCCTTTTATTACTTTTTGTTTTTTAGAGAAATCTCGCTGCGATTTACTTAGTATATTAAGTGGAACTAAGTGTTTTACACAGACATCATTCAAATGGACAATGTACTGTAATTATATTTTTTTTTCAAATAGAAAAATCCTATTTGATTTACTATTTTGAAAAGACGAAGAGAGTGAGATAAAGCTGAAATGAATTTTTTGAATGAATACGGTTTTCTTATTATTTATATCCCTCTCCATTTCATTTCTATTTACTCCCTCTCGTCGAAAAATTCTTAAGTGTGATATCTGTTTATATTTGATTCGAATAAATAGAAATTCAATTCAAATTCTAATTGAAAATAAATGAACCAAACCTGAACATAAAGGTTAGACCGATTTTACTATAGACGTCCATATTGGATTCTACCTTGGAAAAATAAACATATGCATATTTTTTTATTCAAATCACTTATGCCCTTCTTAACTTCTGTAACATCAGTTATGCCCCCATTTTACCTTGACAGAAGGACGTAATTGTGAATTTTGTGAGAAGGTAGGGGCACAATTGATGTTACAAAAAGGGTAGGTATAATAACTAATATTGCAGAAGTTAAGAAGGGTACAGGTAATAAAAACCCGTTCTTCTTTGTAAGAAGGTAGGGGTACAATTGACGGGGCACATACCCTTGGTCACCCCTATTTGGTTGCTGGGTCGGACTGGGTTGGGTTGGGTTGCGATACCCCTGTGAATAGTAAACTGTGAGGATGATTGTGAGGGTTGGAAGGAGGGGTACACCAGTGTACCCCTACCCAACCCAGTCCAACCCAGTGAGTTGTGTATTTCCTCTTCAATCGGAACTCTTGAGTTGTGCCCCCTTCGTTAGTGAACAGTGAGAGCCTCTTTTGGAAACAATGAAGAGTACTAAAATTGTAGGGTTTTTTTTACCCTTTGCTCATTGTATGCTAGTACCTTTTTTTGCAATAACATGTGTGACTCTATATTCTAACAAAATTCGCAGTATCACCCTTCTATTATTACACTTGTACCCCTATATTATATCAAAGGAAGAGCAATACCATGAATTTGTAAGCATATAAAAACATAAGTATTATTATAAAGAAGATAGGGGCAAAACTGTATTTACAAAAACTCGAAAGGTAAAAGTTCAACCATTCGAAAGCAATAGTGGTAGTTTCTTATCACTTATCCTATTAAATTTTTACTCATCAAATATTATTTTCGTATAATTATTTATCTTTTTCATGGTATGGTTCACCTTCTATTTATGAATCTGTCTTTTTCTAAGTATAACATTCACTAAATTTTGACACAAACAGAGGCTTTGATAATATTTGGAAGGTATGTACTTTGTTAAATTTTAAGTGCAAGAAATTGGGATGATTTCTTCTGAAATAAATTTTCGCGTCTCTTTTGGGGGTTTACTAAATTTCCAACATTGTCACGATCACATATATGTGATGCTTTAGCTGTTATTTGCGGTTTAAGTGATATCTAGTTACGTGGCTACTTTTATTCATGATTTTTTAAATCCCAATGTATCTTATATTTAATAATTTTTTGCCAAATAAATCAGACATCATACATAAGCTAAAGTTTATGAATAATTTCGTAATTACAATCATAATCATGTGTAATCGTGAATTACATTGAGGACCCTGAATAAATGTTCCGTTTTATACAAATAACCTTCCGTTAGTTTAATTCATTAACTCAACTAGATGATTGAGTTAATCTAACTAATCTACAATCTAACAGCTGGGATTAATCAAAAGTAAAAAAGAAAAAGGAAAAAATCCAGCACCTGTCGGATCGTGGCTCCCCGTTTTTTAGGTACGATGGTGAAGGTCGACAACAGGGGTCAGTGGGTAGGTCGACGACAGCTTGCTTGCTGGGGGGTGATGATGGTGGAGGGATGCGACAGGGGGGCTTCACGATGGTGAAGGACGACGACTAGAGTCGGGGGTTGACGACGACTTGCCTGGGGGGGAGGGGGAGTGTTGCAGGCGGCAGGGGTCGACGGGGAAGTGGGGGACTTCCGATGGCTTGGTTCTGGAGGATGAAGGGAAGGAGGAGGTGGTCGGCGGGGGGCGAGGAAGAGGTAGGTGTTGTAGGATGAAGGGGAGGAGGAGGTCGGCCGGTGGGGGAGGAGGGGGTTGGAGGAGGAAGGGAATGGTCTCATTGGTAAAGAATGAGAACTTAAAGGGCATGAAATGTAAAATATTTGACGGATACCATCATAGTTAACGTGAAATTGGATGGAAGTTAATCCGAAGTTATGGGTGTAAGAGTTAAGCACTACTGAGGATCCTGTGTGTAATTTACGATCATGCAAGGTTATGATTGTAATTACAAAATTACTCAGGATTATAAATATCCCTATATAAAATAGATATACCAGCTGATTAGCCATTTGCATATGTACCTTTTTGCCAACAGTAGTAGATATTACCTTTGGATCAAACCATCAAATACCATGTTTAAATTATCCTATTATCTATTTAAGATAAAATCATATAATATGAGATAGTCGATCTAGTTCAATTGCCACGCATTCTCCTACATGCCACAACTTTCCAATCTCAATTTCTTTCAGCAATTTTCTAAAAAATGTTTATTTACCTCCAATATCCAGATTTGCTCGGCGTATTTTCTTCCTATATATTGATTAACATTCCAATTTATTCATAGCAGAAAAAATAGTTATCTTACCATTTTAATTTAGCTGAACAAAGCTAATTTTTGTTGTAAGGAATCAAACTATAAGATTGAATTTTATGAAGAATATAATATTATGGGGGAGTTTGGTTCAGGAATAAGCTGTAATAAGAATGGGGAATGCGGAGAATGATAGTCTATTCTCTGTTCGGCTGTAAAGATAAAAATACATAGAATAAGGTGAAATAAGAGTATATAAGGTGGAATAAAGATATGAATAAAGGTGGAATAAGGTGAAATAATGGGATGTGGATGGGTAGTCATACTCTTGAGAACCGCACCATGCGGAGAATTGATCCCCTATTCCAGTGTTTATTCTCCAAATGAATAGTGCCTTAAAAAGGTTTTTTTACACTTGAGTGCCTTTAAGATTATACAATTATAGTTATACCTTTACTTTTTTTTGCAATAACACTTGTATCCATGTATTCTTACAAGGCCATGTTCGTTTGAAGAATAAACATTGGAATAAGGGGCAATTCCCCGTCCGATGCAGTTCCCAAAAATACGACTATTCCATCCACATCCCATTATTTCACCTTATTCCACCCTCATTCCTATCTTTATTCTGCCTTACTTACCCTTATTCCGTGTTATTCTCCTTATTCCCATCTTTCCAGCCGAACAGATAATAGACCATTATTCTCCTTATTCAACATCCTTATTCATGCTTATTCCCGAACCGAATGCCCCCTTAGTCAATAGCATCCATTTTACAATACCTCAGACAAAGTGACATTTGTAAATATCCAAATATAGTCTTATACCTAATACTCACAAAGTATGAGAGTGGTTTATAAAGTGTGAGATTATTGCTTGACAATTTAGACTTAAGCATTTCGAGTGATTATCAATGGTTCAATTGATTCAAAATCCACCAAATTGTCAATCGATTTTCCTCGATAATGGATTGGTGTAAACTCGAGACTTTAATAAAGAAATCATCCTAAAAGGAGATAGGAGGAAAATGCAATATGTAGTGTGTATCTACCTCTCTTGCTGGAATAAGTGTTGGTCATATTACAATGAGAACATCACAAATATAAGTGGGAGAAGTTATAATAATCCAAAATATAGTCTCATATCTATTACTAAAAAAGTGTGATAATGGGTTATAGAATGAGGGGAAGTAATATCATATTATTAGGAATAAGTGATGTGCCATATCGTATCAATGACATTTGAATACAAGTAGGAGAAATAATACCTCAATTTCAGTCCCAAATCTAAAACTACGAAGTATGAGAGTAGATTGCGGGAGTAGAGGATTACTACTTGACAATTTGACAAGTAGCTTTGGATGGTCATCGACGATCAATTAAGTCCGAGCCCAACAAGTTGTAAAAACCATTTTTTTCTCGATACCAACTCAGGTCTAGCCATAGGAGATTACAAATGGTATGAAAGTGGGTTTCCGCTAATATGGAAATGACTACTAAGATATGTAATCACTAGACGAGAACATAGAAGGAAAAAGCTACCCAAAGCATGCAATCATCACTGTTGAAATGAGTGATAGGCAATATTGCAACGAGGATATTGTAAATATAAGTGGGGAGAGGTTGTAACTCTCCAAATACAATCGAACATTTAATGCTCATAAAGCATGATAATGGGTAATAACAATGAAGCCTAGCTGCTTGACAACTTGAGATTAAACATTTTGGACAGTGATAATGAAGTCCTATTGGGTCCAACCCAACAAGTTGTCAATGCCAGTTTTCTCGATAAAACTTGCTCCAAAGTAGCAACACGACTCGCCACATCCACCATCTTCCCTCTAAGCTTTCAAGATGAACGTGTGTCAAAAAGATCATGTTATGGATGATTGCTTTGATAATCACCTTAAACTCTAATACCACTTATCATGATAGACAACTCAACGCTACAAGGAAAACAAGATGTGGCTACAGAACTATGCCCACGGATATGGGGCTTGTGGCCATAGAATTGGGCTCCACATCATGGCATGTAGCCATATCTACAGGTCTCGTCGCGAGAGTTTTCTAACCACAAATATGTCGTGCCCACTACAAGTAGCCACAGAAGTTGTCATGGCCACAGCTCCTACTTGAATGTCCTCCTTATATATTTCAAGACTTTGGCCACAAAAATGTATCTACGAGAAACTATTGGCAACGCAATTATCGTGGCCATCTGTAGCCATATTCTGTGACAACAACTCGTTTTTCTTGTAGTGCAAGTATCAAACTTCAAAGCTCATCCGAGTTACCGCATGACACGCTCTAATTTTCTTGCATTTCATTTGTTGACGCTTTAACTTTCAACCCCAACACAAGCATGAACATAATGATGATCACAAGGTTTCTCTCCTCGTATTTAGAAGGAAGCATACAATGTGTTAGACTGGGCTATTGTGTGGCAATGAATCATACCTCTTATTCTATAGAAGACTCGGAGAAAGTCAAGGGATGCATCATTATTAAATTTATAATCATGATAACAATAGTTATAAGGCCCTTCATGTTCTGCGATGACCTTTCGTATTCTACAGCAACTCTTTATCTTCCTGTATGTATATGATGCTAAATCACCTAGCGGTAATCAACACTCGTGTGCTCCAATGTGTGTTGATACTACTTTTTGTTGAATTCCAACAGAATGCCACCAAACATCTTACCTTGTGCTAAAGGGAACCCAACTTCTATGCTATTGTATGGTACCCTTCCTTAGTCAATCGCAAAAGCTTCGTTAATGTGGCATTCAGACCACTCACGTATGTGCATCATCAAACATGTACGCCCATGCTCGTACTTAACAGCTGCGACGCCCCCAACCTTCATGAACTGCCATGAACTAAATGAGTCATGCGCATCTCCGTGTCGCCCATGTGATTGCACCTGATTACCCTTCAACATGTTTGATGTTTTGCTTCGCATTTCGCCACTACGCATGCATAAATGTTGATCATTGCATCTTCTGTCATATCTTGCACTGCTAGATGTACTTGATGTGCGTGCTCTACCATGAGCTCCATGATACTCATCCTCCAAGTCGGTGTCCGCTTGTGACATTCTTCCATTACCATGTATATTATGATGGCAAACAGAGTCCCCCAAGTTTCGTGTGTATAGTCATTGAACTATCCATCCACATCACTTATGCATGTGACTTCATCATCATATAAGCATGTATACTTCCGATCATGGAATTTAGGGATATGACCAATGTTGCAATAATCAATCGATTATACGGAGTAGTCGGTCTGACTATGAGGTGCAGGGATCATCGACCGAACAAACCTCTAGTAGGTCCGACCGAATAGTCGATCCAAGTCCAACTATTTGGCCTACTAACCGACTATTAGACCGACTGGTGATTGACTGTTGGAATTTTTATTTTTATTTTTAATTATTATGTGTTACCATTAATCATAGTATCACCACAAATGTCAAAATTATATATATTGTTGAATAATACTTTTACCTTGGATTCTTGTTAGTTGATGATTATATATGTATAAAAATACAAGAATATATGTATTAGAATTATTTTTTATATTTAAAATAATAAAAAATATAAAATCAAATAATCTCGAATAGTCGTCCGAATACCGATCTCTATTCAACGACCCCTCTGATTGAATACCAAATATTGACTTCTGCAACATTAGGAATGATTATACTTTGCCAAAATGTGGGTTGGGTCGGCTCATGGGCCGATGTTCTAATACCTCTGTCCAAAGTCCGCCATGGGCCCAATTTATTTTTTTCAGTCATTTTTAAATATTATTTAAGAGATATAATTCATTTTATTATTAACACCATTTATACTTTATATAACTAATATAAATAGTTTACATGTTACTTGACATGCAAACTATTAAATTTAATATAAAACTAGTATCACGTATAAAAAATATCGAAGTATATCATATTAATGCATGTCTTATCTAGCTTTCATCCATCCATATACCAGACCTTTTTTAATAACTACCAATTTAATTTTAATTAAATAGATGTGTATGAAAAGTAAAAAAACAGAATTTTAGTATAAATCATCACCTTAGGTGCCTTTTCGGGGCGAATGCTCAAAACGAGACCTAATGTGTCGATTTGGATAGGTGCTTCTACACGTATATCCCATCATTTTGCATCCATACCATGTTACAAAAACCATTAATATAAATAACCCATATATTATACGATTACATATTAGTGATTTTTGTGACAGGGTAAGGATGCAAAATGGTGGAATAGAAGTGCAAAATCCCCCACCCAAAGCGAAATTGAGGTACCATTTTGGACATTCTCCCCAGATCAACATCTCAAGTGTCGATTTATACCTAAAATTTTAATTATTTTTCTTTTCATACACATATATTTAATTGAGATTAAATTGGTAATTATTTAGAAAAAAGTCCATATATACATACACATACATGAGTGTGTGTATGTATATATATGGGAAACAGGAGTATCCTCCTTAGGAGCATGCATCTTACATGCTCCCACCATTTTTTTCCCTGAATTATTTTTATTTGAAATGAAATTTAAGGAGATTTAGATCATCATATATCGCCATGTTATCATTCAAACATTAACTTAACTCGAGACTTCTATCTCTTCCATCAAGACTGGTAACTTTTAACAGTCTCAGAATTGCTTAAATCGACCCCCTCCAGATGATATGTTATGAATGTCTGTTTTACACGAAATTTGAAATGCATATTCCACTAATTATTCTAAGTAAATCCCTCCAGGGTTTCATTTCAAAAAAATAAAAAATGTGGAAAAAAGATGAGAGTATGCTCTTATATGCTCCCATAAAGCATACTTAATTAACCCTATATATGGGAAAAAAGAAAATGTGCCCATGGCCACACATAACTGTGTTCTCTTATGTAAAAATGAGATTTTTAATAAAAATATAAATCAAATCCGTTTATCTTGATTTATACTATAAAATGAAGACTGTGTTAAAATTTCAGGTCATGAGGAACTTTGTAACATATCCATGGAGAGAGGCCGTATTCGTTTCATCGCAACAGTTGATTGAGTATTATGGTCGGATTGTGTTTACAGTAGAACTTAAGTATTTAAAATTTAGTGGGCACACAATGTTCTGTGTGCCCATGGGCACATATTCCTCTCTCTCTCTCTCTACACACACATGTATAGATATCGCGAGTGAGGTCGGATCGATCCATACCTCAATTCTCCTAATCCAAGTCCGACTCATGAGCAGGCTGGACGAGCAAACCTTCAGTCCATTGGCTAGGTGTGGTAAAATTTTCCTTAAACTTTGGATAGACTTTTGTGTATATTTTTGAGTGATAAATCATATTTTCGAGCAAATGCAACGTACCGTAGATTACGGGTGTTCATGGATCGAAAACCCATCCCATTTGCACCTAACCCGATCCAAACCATGACACAGGGTCAACGGGTCGCCCCGCTCCATTTTAAGTGGTTATCCATTGGAGTGGATACCCATTCTTCGAAATGGATAATGGATTATCCGCGGGTATCCATGGATATTAAAGTAATATTACAATCTATATATAACAAAGAAAAAGAAAACAATATGAAATCGATCAATATTATTTTTTATACATATGGGTTACTCTATTTAAATTTATGACTTATTTGGTATTATATCTACAATTTAACCTGAGCATGCAAGTACATCAAATATATAATATTGGCATGACTATGGATGGAGACCACAAAGAAAAAAGAAGCAGAAGCTGGTGCATTAGGATTTGATTTTGGCAACATGCAGATCCTCAATACTACCACAAGCAGAAGACGGTGCATTACGATAATGGTTGACTGCATCTAGTTAATGATTACTTTTATAAACGAGACCTACGGGTTATTTCATTGTTAAATAAAAATTAGACCTTATAGGTAATTAGTTCAATTAAACTTTAAGAGGCTGTAAACTTTAGAATCTGATGTCTAAAATTGATTTAATATTTTTTTAAAGAAAGTTGATTCATTCATGTATATATAGCATACCTCGATGTAGGCAAATACGTAAGTATTCCTGTACATAAATTCTTAGATATTATTATAATAATATAATTCTTAGATTTTATTATAACCCCTATCATTTGTTAACCATATATAACATATATCATATTTGGTATAATTATTGTTAAGGGAAAATTGGGTTGCCACCTGCGGGAGCTAATTCCCTCCCCCGTCCGCCCATTTTTTCCATTTTTTTGAAAAATGAATCCATGGTTGAATTTTGTGAGAAACAGACTCCTATGACATCCATCTAGACAATCACATTTCAACGGTAGCATAATTGTCGAAATCGACTCCGTCTAGATGGAGGTCGTATGATTCTCTGTTTCATACGAAATTTGAATGACATACTATATGGATATAATAACGAAAATCCATGGAAGTATTTAAAAAAATAAAAAAAATATAGGGACAATGAGGTGGGGGAGCCTAGCTAGTTAGCTCCCCCAATGGGCAACCCCATTTAACGCTTATTATTATATAAGCTCTTTTAGTATATTTTATCATGTGTATTCCATCTGATAAAATTATACTTAAACTAATATATAGAGTATTTATAATATTATTCATTTGTGATTACTATCTGTTTTGCATCCCTTTCTATTTTTCAAGAATATAGTAACATAGATTTCATATCTGCCAATATCCATATCCGCATATGTATATGTATTTAGGAAGGGATAAGGATATGGTATTATCTATTTACGTATCCATATTCGATGGAAGGGTTCTACTTGTAAGACGGAGCAACTCTTCAAGGTTCTACATGTAATTGAGTATTATGAATGGCTCGCACATAATTATGAAAGTATAAAAGGTTCTAAGTATAAAAATCTCTATTTTATATATTTTGAAAGAAGTATTTAAAAATTAAAACATAGATTCCCGCACGCGGAACGAAGAAAAGTTTCTGATTTTGAACCATTGGCTCCAATGCTTTGAACAGAGGTTTCTGAGTTTGAATTGGTTTGCTCCATTGCCTTGAATATAACCCCTATTATTATATAATAAGAATATAATTCTTAGATTTTATTATAACCCCTATCATTTGTTAACCATATTCTTACCAAAATACCTATATTTGTATCCGAATATTTTGCGTCCCTTACTAAATTGCACGACAATCGATGCATTTCGACAAGCGATGTGTGGGAGATCATCGTATGCGATTACATCTAAATTAAATCAATTTTATATTTATTCATTGTTGTGTCGTAACCTTGCTTTGATGTTACATCCAATAATATATCATTTTGATAATTAATGAGTTTGCGCTAGTCCTGCAATGCCCCTTTATCTCTTCCTGGACTCGTAAGTGTTACATTTTTGTATTTAACTTTTTGTCCAGCAACAACACAGTTTTAACTGCTGTGCACGAAGGCATTGGGGGATCACAACATGTTGTCAATGGATCATATGGATGGATCAAAGATGGGTATCCAGTGGATACCGTATTGGATCACCATATAAATGGATCAACTGGTTTCGGATTCCCAGTTCATAAAATCAAATTGGATAACCATGTGGTGCGGGTCATCCAACATAGATCGGATTGGGTATCCGTGGGATCCGAGAACCATGCACACCCCTACTGTGGATCCTCTCTGCTTGTCCTTGAGCTAGAGAGGATTAATGGTTCAGATCACTACAAAATCCCTTCCCTTGTGATATATGAAAGCAAAAGAAATAAAAAAAAAAAGAATACATAATAGCTCGGAACCTCACCCACAAGATAAAAATAAACAAACAGCGATCTCCATTGGTTCTCTGATTAAAATAATACGAAAGCACAAACGCCGATCCTTTTCTTATCTTATGCGGTTATATTCTCTCCCGCAAACGGTCGAGAGAGGAAGGGCATCGGATTCTCCCGCTACAGTTTCCTCTCGCCACGTGGCCCCACTTGCCGGCGCCCCTTCCCCCGTATAAATACCCTCCCCCGCTCATGGTGACCGTCACAACCATCTCCCCCTCAAATCTAGAGAGATGAGCAGAGAGAGAAAGACCGGGGTAGAAAGAGTGAGGGAGAACACTCGCCGCCGCCGCCGCCTGTGACTCGCTTGGTGCAGGTCGGGAACTATCGGCGCAGCCGATCCCGCGATCGGGAACTCGATCCGATCCTGGCCTTGCATCAAGTGAATCGGAGGCGGCGGCGGGACCAAAATCGATCCCCGATTTGATCCCGATCGCACTCGATCCCGCCGGTGAGCTTCATCTTCCCCCCCCCCCCCCCCCATCCCGTTTCCGATGTGATCGGAATTCGTCGATGCGTGAGCTCCCCAGCCGAATTATGAAGCCGTCTGTTATATTTAATGTCTGTTTGAGCATCGCGACTGCACTGTTTGAAGCTGATGTTCAGTTGGACACAATTACATCGGCATATGACTATCTAAGTTTATGCCGATATTGCCTATTTGTTTTTGTATTTGAATTGTCCCGTGGCCCTGTCGTTCAACGTTGTGTGGTAGAGGGATTGTTTTACCGCTGCCGGTTACATCGATTTTGGCATATGTTCATGGTAGAATTGTTAGATTAGATCTGTTTGGGTTTAGAGCTTGAAATCTGTTTGTGGATAGCTCTGAAAATTGGAATCGGCAGAAGGTGGTGGGTGGGGAAAGAAATTGGAAAGAGGAAGTGTGGATTGTCGGATTTCCTTTGGTTGCTCTGTAGCATTTGGGAGTGTAACAGTTCAAAATCAGGAATCTTTGATCAGAAAAGGGAGACTGTCATTGGGGTAGGGAAGGGAATATAAATAATATCTAGAGGTGGTCAGAAGATAGGAATATATAGTGGCCATTTGCAGTAGATTGGTGGGGTCTTATCATTATTTTCCCCCCAAATCGGATGGTTGGTAGAAAAGGAGATTAAAAGTCTGATAATTGACTGACAAGTAGTCAAGAACTCTCGATGAAGGTGTCTTCTTGGGTACACTTCTGATTGAATTAAGTTCATTTCACGTTCTAAGTTGGTATAAGGTAGGCATCTTTTTTTTTTTCCATAGCTTATTTCATCAAGATCTTATTTGTTGTTCTTGTGTATAATTTGGGTGTTTATGCCTTTAAATGGTTTTTATCATTTTTTTGCTTCATGCTCCATATCAATATTTTCCTATTTTTGATGTTCATATCAATAATTTTCAATTTTTGACTAGGAAGAGACAACTGAGTGGACTAAAGTGTCGGATTGCTAGTACGAGTTATATAATCTAATCAATTTTTTCTAGCACATGTGGAACAAGAGATCATGTTTGTTTTTCTAGAACTTTTATTCGATATATTAATTCACTGCTTAGATTCTCTTTTTTATTCATTAGTATAGATCCAATTATTATATACATTTGTGTTTTCACGATATAGTTTTTTGTCAAGTATAAAAGCATGTTTTTTTGTCATGTGTACAAACATTTTTCACTCTATCATTTTTGAAAAAAGTGTACAAAAACCACTTCTTTTAAAAAAATAAAGTAAAAAGATGGAAAAACATAGTATTTCTATTTTCCCTTTGAGTTAAGAAAATATGCAGGTCGTTAGTTTTCTATTTAATTGGAGTTGGTTAAACTTCAAATCCCAATAACAATAAAGTCACCGTCCATTTCCCGTTCAAAAAGATGAAACTGTTTAACTTTTATACTTTTCTGAATTTAAAGTTATTCGAAGTTAACCAAATTCGACTCTGTTATTCCTTGACTCGATTTGCCACCTTATTTTATCTCTTCTAAGTACTGATATTCAAAAGATTAAAAAAAGAGAAGCTAAATTTGGAAAGAAAATGAGAAAATATCCAACTGGCTTACTGCCTATTTTGTTCAGTTTGCAAATGCCACTGCCAGTTTCAAAAGGGGTCAGGTCCAACCCATCATGCGCTGTTAACTTAAAACACTTGCAAGTGATCACCAAAACAAGGATGGTGATGCAAATGGATTGTTGTTGTCTGCACCAAATTTATTTTTCACGGATATGAATGCTAATTTTCTGTGTAGTGGAGACCATAGACAGTCATTTCCATAAAAAAAACTCGAGATATGACCAATTATATATTTGTCAAGATGGATGCTGCAATATGTCATTTTTATTTGAGTCAAACCAGGTCATTTGATTGGTGTCATGTTTAATGATCTTGAACTTGTTATATGTGGCTTTTTTATTTTTAATGTCGCTGAAGTTCTTCTAAAGCGGTTGTTTAGTAGTTCTTTCGATCAATGCCTTGTATATCTTTCCTATCTTGTTCTGGGCATGTAAGAAAGGATCTGTGGAGCCGAGATTTACAATGAAATTAATCAGTTTTATCTGACTGAAGTCCCAAAAACAATATTGGAATGATATTTCTTATATTCTGATATTATTTTATGAAAGTGGTTTTTATTTTTATGGAAACTCGTCTGTCCTTTTTATATGGTTTCATTGAGCCTGAAAGTATCCTATAATAACTGTGCTAAATTTTCACAGAATCGATTCATGCAGTTGACGAACTTTGCTGAAAAAATACTATTTTTCTTGTTGTGTTCAGTTTGTTGCCCTTGCCTCCAACCTGTCGATAACTTGCTTTACCAGATTAACCCTCAACATGTTTGCTATTATTAAACCAGACAACTATTAAACTCATTTGCCACATGGATGACGGATTTGTTTATACGCATAAGTTCACGATTATTTTTGTCTTGTTACTCAAAGTGAGGATTGGCTTAGAATTCTATTTCAACAATTGGTTACACCTCTCTAACCATATTGCGTGCAGATTGTTTAAGTTGGCATGCACTTTGCCCAAGTTTGAGTAAACTTGAGACTTCTGCAATAAATCCGGTGCTAAATTATATTAATTTACACCTGAATGTTTTGTAAATATAAACTAGCTTTGTTTTTAATTTTTACATCCTACCAGAGTATTTATATCTATATAGGTGGAAAAAGGTATTGAGAAATCCTGTCAAAACGTGATCGCCTTTTCTTCTAATTGTTTCTGCAGCCAGTATCTGTTCCATGAACCGGTGATGAGTCTCATCGAGATATCTTCTTATTACATTATGAAACACGATAACCATCATTTAGTTTCTCAAAATAGAATTGCCGTGTGATCAACAAGCGTCCATGTCAGGAAACACCACTTCTGAGTAATACCATCACCGGGCAATTTGGCACTGCATGGATAAGAATGAGTTCAGGAAAATCATGCATTTGATATCTTATACTTCCATTATATTTTTTCTGTTATGATTTTATTACAGCTACTGACTATGATGGTGCTGCTTACATTGGATATTTATGTATCAGGAAAAATAATTGCGGAATTTTGGAATTCTACTTGTGACTCTTACATCAAAATTAATAAACTAGGACAATGAGAAAGTGTTGTTTCTGCCTTCCTGTATATGATGGAACCTGCAGTTGCCAGGGCCTTTTTCTTCTTTAGCCTTTATATTGCAACTATCTCTGACATGGCTATATATTTAACTTTTAAGCTTGTTGATGAGGTCAACTTTTTCAGTCTTGGCAAATTTAATCGCTTCTTTGATTTGGCTTGATCGCGTCCTTCTTCGCAAGATTAGGACTTAAAATACCTTTACTATAGTTTGTTGTGGTACACTATCTTTATTTTTTTTATTTTGCATTCAGACTCTCACAGTAAATTTGCTGAGTGATTCATCCTGCAGACAATACCAATTGTTGTAAATCTATTTCCATGTGTGCACAATCTGCTTATGGCGTGTTTGATTAACGACAGCGCGGTAATTTTCCGAGCATCATGTAAAAAGCAGGCATTGCTGAGCGTGCGTATAAGATGCCTGACTTGTTTGTGGTTTTCATGTACTGCTGTGAACAGATTGATTCCCATGTCAGAATATGAAATCTAGATAGGTGTTGATCTGCACAGGGTGGAAGTGGCTTGTCAGTGCTTTGTGTGTACCATTGCTTGTTTGAGCATAACTTGTTTGAACTGTTTGATTCCCATCAGGACATGGCGTTTTCGATGCGCGGGCCGAGATGCCAAAGAAGCTGCAGAGAGTGCTGCGAAACAAACATATAAGTCAGTTGGCAGACTGTTGAATGGTATCGAATTTACCTGAATCGGGTCACTAAAATTTACAGGCAGCTGGTAAGATAAAGTTTGCATCTTCCTGATCTGGGACCGACACGATTGCCCGATCGGAGCGGGTAAATCTCTGGATAGATCGGTATCTGCTGGGAGAATGGATACCGGAGCGCAGTTGCAGTGTCTTTGAAAAGGTTGCACCATGTGTTCTGTTTCATCTGGTTGTCTGCTCGAAGGATTTCGAGCGTTTTGGATCAATTGGTGTCTATCTATATGGTATGGTTCGTGCAGGGACGGAGCCAAAACATTTTCGAGGAGGCACAAGCTATAAAAAGACGGTTGTATATTATCGATAAGTTTTGTTATATGTATTTTTCATATGAATAGTAGTATCATTTCAAAATTATTTTTTGAAAACCCTTAATTCATTCCACATAAATTGATAACATGTATATTCTAAGTCTTAGTTCGGTTAGGGTGCATTCTCTTAGGGCTCATTTGGTTACTAGGTTACCTAAGGGTAACCCGGTTTACCCCATGTATGCATGGGCCATTCCTGTCTTGGAATTCCATCACAAATCAATGTGACATCACATCGCATTTTTTATTCCAACATTCTACCAACCTTCGTAACCATCCAAGCAGCTACTATTCACAACAGCTTACATCAACCCTTCTCAACCCAGTTACCAAAAAAAACCCTGTTCGTTTGGGTCATAAGGAGGAATGGAATAAGGGGAATAAGCCCCCAACACGTTTCCCCGTGGTACGACCATTCCCCATTATTTCATCTTATTTCACTCTTATTCCTATCTTTATCCCACCTTACCTACCTTTATTTCACCTTATTCTCCTTATTCTTATCCTCCAGCCGAACGGAGAATAGACCCTTATTCCCCTTATTCCCCATCCTTATTCCTGCTTATTCTCCTACCGAACGGGCCCTTACGGGGTTCGGGGGTGGATGATATGAGTTTTCGTTCAAAAATCCTCATTATCACTCCTCGTGTGGGACCTACCTAAAAACTACTCTCTCTCTTATAATACAACAATTAATGTGTTTCTCTTTCATCTATTTCAACAAAAAATATATTATATCATCTTATCATATGAAATTTAAATACTCAACTTCTGTTCACTTTTTCAAATTCCAATACAATCACATCACAACAAACCCTCCCAACAACAAAATCTTGGACCAAACATCAAAACACACAGAATTACCCACTTGATGCTCCACTTTTCCATAAATTTACCTACCATCGGAAAATCCTCCAATCAAACGCAACCTTAGAAGTTAGAAGTGTACAATGCATGGTTATATAATATTCTTCTATAGTAAATTAATTATTACACGTACCACATCATGACCATATGTTTCTCGTGAATGATAAATTGTGTTCTTAATTATTGGGGTTTTTTATACTCGTCTTCCCTCGAGATTATGCAATTACAATTATACCATACCTTTTTGCAATAACAAGTGTGCCCATGTATTCTTACAAAATTGACATTACTATGCTTCTGTTATTAGGGGGTTCGGTTCGGAAATAAGCTTGAATAATGATGGGGAATAAGGGGAATAGGGGTCTATTATCGGTTCGGCTGTAAAGATGGGAATAAGGAGAATAATGTGGAATAAGGATAGGTAAGATAGAATAAAGATAGGAATGAGGGTGGGATAAGATGAAATAATGGGATGTGGATGGAAATAGTCGTACTCTTGGGAATCGTATCGGACGAGGAATTGCCCCTTATTCCATTGTTTATTCTCCAAACGAACAGGGCCTAAATATAGTGAGTACATCCCAAGACTAAAATCATGTTATAATACTCATACCCCTTAAGTATGCACTCGCCTACTCAAGACACCTAGCACAATACCTTCCATGACATGACGATAAGAGATGCATCCATCGTTTTTGCTCCATGTTTAATTCTAATTGATAAAAAAATTACTTGAGGCTTTTATGATCTGTAAAAAATCCAGAACGTAATGCAATACAAATAATGACATCATATCTTCAACCTAAAGACTACAACGAACTCCAGATCTTATCTCGTCGTCGCGATTGAGTACTGGAGAAATACGTTTTTACCCGACATTTGTTACTAAAGTCATTGTTTCTATTGATATATTGTAATAGTTCTTCAAGATCTTGAATAGCATTGATAATTACATTTATCTTCATAAAGCAATGGTGCATGCTTAGTCAAATTATTTTGAGTAATGATAAAGACATTGCATCCTAGTATAGAGCAAGGTGGTAGACAATCAGTTCGATCGAGAGCTTATTACTCTACTCATTTAGCTTTTCATAGCCAACACAGTTGATTTTGTTTGTCGGAGCAGTATATTTTTTCTCTACAAACAAGACGCGGTCGTGGTTTTCATTATCGAGCAATTCCTTTTATTTCTTCCATTACGTATAACACTCTCATTTGGCTTGATAATTATCGATGTCTTGTCTCGTTTCTGGACTCGAAAAAATATCTAGAAAATATGAAGATACTTTCCTTAATTTTTACATATTTCAAGATCCGAGACGTGACGACACGACAAGCAAGGTAGTACATGTGAAGGCAAGTCTTTCACATGATCCAACGTCCCTTTTTGGGAGATATATCATATGGGGTGTAAAAAAAGTTGCTTTTGAGGAGGGGGTACTTAGTACTGCTGCCCCTCAAAGTAATATGCACCCCAAGGCTCCTTCCGCCTTTTCCACTCGTATTTATTTATTTATTTCATTTTGATCATGCTCGCTTTCAAGTTGTTCTTTATGTGAGTAGAAAGAAAGAGCATTATAGGTAGGGTTGGCTATCGAGCCCAACAAATCGAGCCAATCCTTAGCTCGAGCTCGATAAGCTCAACCGGGTTCGGGTTTGTTTGAGCTCAGCTGAGTTCGGGCTCGGGCTCGATGCACTCGAGCCCCTAATCGAGCTAGCTCGGGTTCGATAAGGCTCGAGCCCAAGTCAAGCTCGTTAAGGAAAATGAGTACTTTTTGGTGGAAAATATTTTGCACAGGTTTAAACCCATGACCTATAATATGAAGTATGTGTTCCTTACTAGTAGGCCATTATTCTAGTTGTATATAAAAGATTAATTATGATATATATTGTAAATTTCCATTTGCTTATAAAAAAAGAAAAATACTAATTTTCTAATGCATCGACATAAATGGGATTTTGGGAATTGGGTCGTGACTCTTGATTCGTGGGAGGGGCAAACTTAGCAGAGGGGAAAATGCAAAGGGCTACTTTTATTTTGTTTGTATTATATATAAATAAATGAATAAATATTATATATTCCTTATCTATCCACTTATTGAGTTATTGAGCCAAGCGAGGCTCGACTCATTAAGCTATTGAACCCAAAATTCTGACTCGGGCTCGACTCGATAGCCTAATGAGTCAGGCTCATGAGCCCTTATCGAGTCGAGTCCGAGCCTGGCTCATCGAGCAGTGACTCAATAGCCAACTCTAATTAGAGGTTAAATCGTCTTAGATTTTTTATGCAAACATTCCTATAGACGAACGATATTACATGGATAACCCTGCAAAACTGCCCTTCATCCGGTGCACCTCCGAGGGTAGTTTTGTCAAATGGAGAAATGCATGCGGATGTTTCTGTACAGTTAGGGATGCAAGCGGTCGGGTATAGATACATATATAGGTATTATCGTATCCTTATCTATTTTTTGAATATGAATATGGATGCGGATACAGATATTGACAGATATTAAAACTATCTTACCATATCCTTACAAAACGAATACGGATGTAAAACGAATACTAATCGCATATGAGTAATGTCAGAAATACTCTATAGAATTGACTTAAATTTATATGAATTGGATGGAAAACACATGATATAAATTTAATAAACGTGTTTTTGTTATAAAAAATACATAAATATTGTAAAAGAAGGTATAGAATTATGTTACATAGGGTTAAAATAAATCTATGGTTATATTTATATACGAAAACAGATATATGGATACGGTTGTTTACGGATATAAAAACGATATCCATATCTGTATCCAGTTTAAAATGGATACGGATGTCAAAATTTGTATAAAACGAATACGGTGACGAATCGGATATGGATATATCCGTAACCGTTTGCAACCCTACAACCTACGTACGGAGGTGTTTATTCAAATATAAAAATTTTGCGAGTATATTCGTGTACTGTGCAAGTTTACATGGGTTATTTGCGTCGAAACTCCTTTATTATTTTGTATTTTTATCATTCGTGTCTTTCTTAACTTATAAAGTATCAATTTTTCCCTTTCTTTTTTAAATATCAATTGTGCCCCTTACTTCTTACAAAATCCATAATTCCGCCCTTTTGTAATATCGGTTCTTACCCTACTTTACATGCACAGAAGGGCAGGGCTGTAAGTTTTGTATGAAATCAAGAGCACATTTGGCATAAATTATATTGCAGAAGTTAAGAAGGGCATAAATAATAAAAATCCTAATATTTTCATATGGAACCTAAATAGGATAGTTCTGCTGATGTTCGATTCTTTAACGTTTCAATTAAATTCGCAATATGTGTATGTACATAAACTTGCGCGCGCACACACATCTCAGATCGTAGTTAGAGATGAAAACAAATATATATATATATATATATATATATATATATATATATATATATATATATGAATATCTGTTTGCATATTAACGTCGAATACACATATATGCACGAATGCAACATACATACATGGATCAAAATTATGAAAAATATTGTAAGCCAATAAATTTAAAACTACTTATAGATTTAAATGCATTTAAACCATTGGTAAATGAACTAATCACATATGCAAATCTTAATTGAAGCTTGATTGAAGGAAAATTGAATATATACCATGCATGGTTGAATGTTTTTCTCAGGAAAGTCGTTATAAAAACATAAATTAGTATTAGGGGACATAGTTAAAAATTTATTTTAAATCGAATCTTTAACGAATAGAACCAAATCAAAGTAAATATGGAATGAGCCGAATCAAACATGTACATCATCTTCTTTCTATCAAACTAAACTCTTAAATATGCAAAATAATTGAACATTTTCATTCGGGGTTTCCACAAAAATTCTCATTTCAACTCCCAACTCTTTATATAAACATTTCAAATTTCATATGATTTAACACTTCTTTGCTAACATACATACATGCAATGTCAACTCCGCCCTCTCGCAATACACATGTGCCACTCTTTTCCATGCATCTTCGTTGCAACATCACTTTTCTCACTGTACGATTACCGGTACTCCTCTCGGTGTTCCTTATATTCGTGTATCACAGAATCTATCCTCATTTATTTTGTAAAAAGTCACTTTCGAGTCCTTTGATCATATACACTTAACGCTCGCGATGTTCATTTCGTCCCTACCTTTCAAGCATTAGCTAGCGTAGGCTCCTTTCTCTTATTCATTTCTTTATCCAATCGTCCTAAAAAGATTGAAACAGATCAGTTCGACCTAAACCCGAGCCTGTGTTAATTTGACTGGGATGGGGAAGATAAAATTATAGACCACGACCAGACCCACATCGTATCAAATTAAATGGATCTTGGATCGAATCAACTCTGAATCAAGAAGGTCTGACCGATGCTCATCCCTACCATGTTGGGTACCTTGCTAAGCTAAGATGGGTGATGCAATAATGATATGACCATCTTATTTGAGGATTGCTTGTTGTATCATCATACGAGACTAAAATTAATGAAGAATAAAAACAAGTCAGTCTTGTATACTATAGACAGAGATATAATAGATAATATAACTGTAATCTGATCATTTTATATCGAGGTGGCTTATCCTAAAAGATAAAATGCCCTTATCCGGGGATAAAGTGCGCTAATCGCATCAGCTTAATATCATATTGAAACAAATCGCAAAAATTATGGACTCAAACTTGAACAAGTGATAAAGCTTATGCATCCACCTTAAACCTTTACTATTTTTTTCAATGTTATTTTCGAATTATTGTGATTTAAGGCTGGAAAGATAACGTAATCAACTCAATCTCTTTGGTATACCATATCAAAACAATTTTTGAAGATCGAATGTTAGAATATTGATATCTTCTAAGGCTCGGGCATGATAATGCTATTGGATGCACAATGCATGAAATTTTTTTGTATAATTTACTGCTTTAATTTGTTGCGAATATTGAATTCCCTTTATTCCAGTGTAGAAAGAAAACAAAAAAAGGTCGAGTTTCCCAATTTTAAATATAAGAAACGCTATCAGTTGACCCTCAAATGGTTTCTCCCACCTAATAATAGGAGCTTAACATAGTAATAGAATAAAAATAATCAACAATTAATTATCAATCATATATAAAGAGTAGAGGAAAGGGAGCTTACTTCATGAAGTAGGTAACCTTACCAACTTCATGTCTATTTTTGAGGAAAAAATATTTTTTTTGAAAAATATCACCATGGATTTTTATAACTATGTCCTTCTAATATGTCATGCATATTTCGTAAGAAAGAGACTATTATACCCTCCATCCAGAACATGTCGATCACATCAAATCTAAGACTGTTGAAATTACCCATTCTGGATTTAGGGCATTGGAGTCTCTGTTTTTGACAAAATTTAAATGACACATTATTAAATAAAATTGCACACAAATTAGAATCGTTATAATATAGTAAAAATAAATATTTTTTCTATAGTAAAAAAATACATGCATAAGGACTCAAATATCTCAATAACAATCTACTTACATACAAGCATGCATCAACAATCTACTTACATACAAGCATGCATCAACAATCTACTTACATACAAGCATGCATCAACAATCTACTTACATACAAGCATGCATCAACAATCTATTTACATACAAGCATGCATCAACATATGCATAAATATATTTTATATATAAAGACTAATGACATCTGCACAACAAAGTGGCTGTAGTTTAGTGGTGAGAATTCCACGTTGTGGCCGTGGAGACCTGAGCTCGAATCCCATCAGCCACATAATTTTGGTTTTCCTCTGGAAAATTTGCATGGTGAACCCTCAAATCATACGGACTTGACGCGAAATGCTCCTCCTTTTGTATTTTCAAGTTTACATTTGGGTGGAGAGCCTGTTTCGTAGATTGAAAATTCAAAGTCTGAACAACAAAAGGGTGTAGGGGTACTTAGCCCATTTGATCGTGATCCATCTCGATTACAATTATAGGGTCATGGGGCTCTCCCAACAAGTTCAAAGAGCTACCCAATTATAACCGATATCCGATTCATTTGAATGGGTAAAGATTAACAGTCGTAACCCTTTTCGAGGACGTATAGCCTCAAGTATGAAGGGAGCATTTCAGATGAAAGACATCGTGGGCGCCAGAGGAGCTCCAAGATACAAGGGCTCGAGTTTTGAATAGGGACACAACTAGATGCAGATATATAAATGTCCAATCCACTGCCGCATTTGTTGTATTCGTATTTTTGAAGAGGTAGAAGTGGAAATAACAAATAACAAATAATGCATGCACAAAGAAAGATTTTAAACTGATTGATATCAGAAGATCAAATGAGTTATTCATTCATTGAATGATAAATAACCCAAATAAAGATTTTAAACTGATCGATATCCGAAGATCAAATGAGTTAAGTAAGAACAATCATAGATATAATTTGATCATTATTAGCCAATCCAAAATCGTTGTAAATCGAACCAATCACGCATAGGGTGAGTGAAACCCAAGGTGGAGACAACGGGGGCGGTCCATGGATTTTCTTTACTTTTGCCACATTTTGCTCAAAGGGTTGAAGGGTGTAGTGCATCAAGTTGTCCACAGAGGCCAACTTGATCATCTTCTCCAAGGATCCCAGATGCAGGAACCCTAGCAGAGCACCTGACACCAACTATCCTTCGTGTACGATCTACACTATATCTAACCAACTGCCCATCATACCTCCTCTACATTCTTGACATTACATCTTTCTCTCAGTAGAGTCTTACAGGAACCCTATGAATGTTTTGGTCCTCTTCTCCATTACTTAGAAAAAGCGAACATGCACAAGAAAGAGGGAACCCTTTGCCGCTCAAGCTGCAACAATAAACATTATTCATATTGTGGTGGATCAAGGTGAGCAATGAACATAAGTTACGATAAAGGGTCTGGATTACGGAAGAGATGCAACATTACGAGCTATTTGTAGAAGTGGTATATTACTAAGTTTCGTACGTGATATAACCCATATACAACACAATGCATGTATACTCCTTAGAAAAGCTTTATAAAAATAAGAATTCTACAGATTTCAAGAGACATAAATGATTCACCAATAATATACTTGTATAATTCAAGAGGGAGCTGCATGAATCATTTACACTACAAAGAAAGTGTGTTGAATCAAGAGTAGACAATAAATATCGTTATCATGGGGCATTTCATTCTATCTTCTATGAAAGGCCAAGATGATACCGTAGGTATTGTCATGCGTAGGGTTTTACCTGAAATAGAAGGGATGTATATCGCACATGCGAAATTTGACAAGGTACACAAGGATATTAGATGATATCGGGTATTTAAGTATCTGTACATGAAATTTTAATTAGTTTGACATATATTGTATCGACATATGTATCTATATCCATTTTAAATGGATATGGATATATCTTCTGCAAATATTCACATATATATATATATATATATCCACTTTAATTCATAACTACAAATATAAATTTATTTGCAACTATATATGACAAACTACTATACTATAGCCTATTTGATACAATCATTATTAAAAAATACATTTAATGTCTGTGATACACGATCACATGTACATACATAGACGTATGTCTAAAGAGAGAAAGGCCCTATCCAATGAGCATAGAGCCCATTAGCAAACTAAGCATGATATCTCATCCTTCCATTTTTATTTTCATTCCATTTATTACACAAAAAATCACTCCATAATTTATCCTCCAACCTGTATTTGAAGGCAAATTACCAGAGAGAGTGGATTATCCTCCAAATACAACCGATTCCATAACCTGTAATTTTTCTCTTTTACTCTTCCAGAAACAGCACACCCTGCAACTAGCTGGCTAAATAAGATGATCATCTTCGCCGGCTTTCCATCTTCACCATTCCCATGATCTCCGCCTTGCTAGTCTTCTCTTCCATCGCCACCAGCCCAACAATCAACATCGCCAAAGCGAACATTCAAAAAAAAAGGCAAAGTGACCGATCGCATAAACTTGCAATCACTCCAACAACACAAACATGTGTTGATCGACCAAGGTTGCTAGTCGATCAAGATAACATGCACAAACATGGGTCGGCCTGATCAATCAAGAGGACGAAGCGAAAGACATGTAACCTCTAGAGCACTCCGACATGCCTCCCCCTATCTTGGTACCAATCACATTCATATCCCTATGATAACGACCAATCAAACATTAGGAAGGAAAGGAACGGACACTCAGCCGTGCATTTCACTCTCAATTGATACAGCAATACGTCAACAAAAGAATTCTGCTCTCACCACCCCAACACACCAAATCGCTATTGTATATTCCCAGTGAAAGTGGCGGTTGCATGCTCTGTGTAGCCATTTCCTCCTATCTCTTCGTAGGGGTGGATCCACCTCTCGGGTAGCCCTTTCCACTATCAGAGGGAACCTGCTCTGATACCATTTGTAACGTCTCGGACTTAGATGCCCAGTCCGTTATCGAGGAAAACTGACCCTGACAACTTGTTGGATACGGACCCAGATGGACCCGTTTGCAACCACCGAAAATACTTACGCCCAAGTTGTCAAATAGTAATCACCACCACTTATAACCCACTCTCACACTTTGTGAGTTTTAGATATGGGACTATGTTTGGATGTATGGATGTTACAACTATACTATCATATGTTAAATGCATAAGAACAAATATCGTTGGTCGCAAAATCACTTGTATACCTTCAAAATATGAGCAATGGTTCACTTAACAACAAATTTCCATAAACTGGTTCCCAGACACATAGCAACGAATGTATCATCTGTTGCGAATTTCGAAATATAAAAGGTAATTATGCGACAAATAACATCAAGCATTTAACATTAAATTAGACGCGACTAGGGAGAAATGATGGTTCCAAGCACATCGACATCGACACTCCTAAGTTAAGCCTTACACGTGTCCCTGTATGAATCTTAGCCGAGATCGGATCATGTAGTATGCAACTTCATGTCCTAGCATCTACCAAATTGTAATGCTCCAACTCGTTATCCGAGTGCACGACACCGCAAAATACGGACTAAAATACAGACTTAGAAGAAAAACAATACAGAAGTCGGTATTTATAGCGAAAGCAACGATTCCATTTCCCATATAAGGTTGATGAAAAATCTAGAATAACAATATAAACAGCAAATGACGTATGACGAAGCTAACGAAAAACCATCAAACCTATGAACAAGTTAGCCGTAAAACTGCTATCCTACCTTACCTTCACGGAGATATCCCCACAAAGCGACGGCAACAAGGAAAACATAACTATGGACTCGACAAAACAAACCGAAGGAGCAAAACCTGTTTAGTAGAGCAGTCACTGCGGCAAACCAATCCAACCAAGTGCACGCGATGAAAGACGTAGAGCCGGCGGAGCCAACAGCCGCGCTATGCGTGGCAAAGCGGGGGATGTGAGAGTACCTAGCACAAACCAATTCAAGCTCAGCAGGGCGACGGCGTCCGAAGCCGGCTTGTTCTTTATAGTGGAAAAGAACTGGACCACGCTGCTCAGGGACATGCCCACCACTATAAACAGAGCAGCCACCAGAGGCATGCACGGATCATCTGCTTCCCAGATGATGGCACCAACCAGAAGCGATAAGAGAGCACTGAAGACGCTTTGTGAGATCGCCGCAGACCTGCGCTGATCGAATACCGAGACGTCCGATGAAGCCTGAGGATACGGGTAACCCCCAGAAGCTGCAGACATAGATCTCGTGATGGCATCCTGTAATTTCGAAGACCCGGATTTTCTATTGCCCCATGATAGTCCATGATCATAACCACCATGCAGGATTGCTCCGCCATGGTCGTAATCGGCGCTCCAAGTCGGCGGGAGTGCGTACTTGGTGCCCACAGGGATACCCTCGTGAACATTCTCGAATTCCTTGTGACCTGATTTGTGATCCCACAGGCTCTTGCCTTGGATCTCCTTCAGACGGCGATTGTCGGCTTTCAGCTCCTGCAGCTGATGTGATGATAAACACACGATGGTCAGATAAAGGAATACTCCAATACCGACATGCAAATTGGAATGTACGGTAGCAAACATCAAGAAAAAAAGAGGGATTAATCTATATAGTTCAACGTTACAGATTCTCAGATCGAAAGTTCAAACACAAGAAACAGGATTGACGACGACTGTCTAAGAACATGATCATCACAAGAGAACGCAAAGAACATGGGCCATATATATTACCATAGATCCGATGGACGGGTTTCTTTCTTTCTTTTTCAAGATAAGCAACTTACATAAAATATGTTTGCACCAATTTTTTTTAAACTTGGAAGCTCTTTCTATTAGCTCTTGATGATGGAATATAATAAGCGAGAAATGGTCTGGTTAGACCATTCACCAGTTACATCATTACAAACCGCATATGCCGCTAGCTTATGGGCTGAGGAAACTGTATTTCTTGTGGCCGGAATCACCTTGATTGTGGTGGACCTGAGAAGTATGTCAATGTTATTCTCGATTAGTATTCTAATGGGCCAAGCACGATTGACCACGTTTACTATATTCTTGCAATCAAAGTAGATTGTAATGATGTTGTCTTGGAAACGGCTTGCGATATCAACTGCTGATTTGATGGCCAAGGCTTCTGCCTCTTCGGGGCTATGGGCAGTGACCAGCTCACATTTTGCTTGAAGTAGGTCCTTATTATCACGAGCGATCATGGCTATGACTGCATTACTGGAATTATAATCCACATCAGCTACTATACTGACATGTGACGTTTGTCATTGGGTTATGGATAGGGGGACAATTTGCTCACGTGTGAAGTCAACTCCTGAAATCTGGATATCACTAGTGAGCTTTTGTTGGTAATCATTGTGTGGCCAATTTCTAAGCCTATTTAGCGTGATCATGGGGTTTGGAGTGTGATCCCATATGTTTGGTCGCACATCTGTCTAACCATATAAGGTGAAGCAATTTGCAGGCATACGGAAAAGGGGCTTACTGGTCAGATCATTGAGTAGTTCAAGCACAGTTCAATCGCGTTAAAGTTATGATCCGTCTTGTATCCAAGACCACACAATAGGGCACGTGCATATGGGCGGGGGGTTCCAAATAGGTGTTTCTCATCCTCGAGAGAATTGTGACACATGACACATTTATCATCATAATGTTGCACCTTGGACACAAGATTTTTGCCAGTAGGAAGACAGTTTGTAAGTAGTTTCCACATGAATAGCCTAACATGGGGTCTAGTTTCGTGTCCACCAATCTTCTTGACTTGTTGTAGCCTTTGGTTGTCCTGGACTCATCTATACTGGACATGTTGTTGGTATGCCAATTGGTTGTGAACAGGCCTCTCGGATGGGGTTTCCATATAAGGGCGGCTGCCACACACTTCCTTATGGTGATGTTTAGAATTTGTTGTGTGATTGTCGGGCTGAAAAAAGTTGTCAAGGTTGGCACATCCCACTGGCCATGGGCATTGATGAGTTCTGAGACCCTCGTGGGCATATTATTTATGTAGGTCTTGGGATGATGGCGTGATGGGGAAGCCAATTGTCTCTCCAAATTAGGATCGAGGACCCATTGACTAACAAGATGAGGATGTTAACAAAGAGCAGGGGCCTTATCTGCATCAGAGCTTTACATAACGAGGAGGAACCTGATTTTTATGTGGCTCCCCAAAAGTCCTCGTTACGATAATATTTTGCATGGATGATATCCTTCCATACAGCTTTTCGGTTGGTTTCCAATAGTCTCCATGCTAATTTAAGTAGTAGTGTTTCGCTCATGTCTTTGGCCTTTCGAATTCCTAAGCCACCCAAGTGCTTGGGCAATGCAATCTGGTGCCAAGCTTTGGCATAATAGTGTCTTTGTGATTCATGGAATCCCCACCAGAAGTCCCTAGCTAGGGACTCAATGCAGTTGCAAGTAGTTGTGGGTAGAAATGTCGTACTCATGATATGGAGAGGGATCGTCGTGAGGGAGTTGGAAATTAGCACCGTTCTTCCCGCATGGGATAGAATCTTACCTTTCCAGCTCGCAAGTTTTGCTTAGAGTCTACCCTTGATGTATTCTTGCAGGTTGAATGAAGAGTTGCCGGTAAGTAAAGGAGTTCCCAGATTGATGCGGATTGAATTTTGGCGCGGCGATAAAATATAAATATTTTGAACGGTGGATGTTTGTGGAGAAAATAGAGGGATTGAGAAGAACTCGTCGGGAACACGAGGGATTAGGGAGGGAGAACGTGCAGATCACGCGTGGGGAGAGGGAAGAAGGAGAGGAGATAGAGAATAAATCTCAATTTTATAAATTACTGAACTGTCTAAAACAATGAACCCTCATCCCTTTATATAGGAGGGATGAGATTACAAAAATAGTAAAACAACTAATTATCCTAAATAGACTCTAACTAATTAACCGACTAACTACCTAATTTGAAATTCAAAATAAAGCTAATTGAGATCACACACGATCTCTTTATTTAAATAAAAAAAACGCGACGACAAAAAAAAATGCGACGACATAATTAATAAATGCAGCCCTATATTCTGATTCCAAGCTGCATCAACTCTCCTCCGCTTTTAAAATTCGTCTCCTGACGAATTGCTTGACCTTTGGGCTGTTGACGGAGAATTTCCACATGGCTTGTTGGTCGAATCTCCAATTTCGCTCCTTTTCCATGTTACGTTTATAATTTTTCTGATTTGAGGGGTACGGCTGCAAATATTCTACCCCTTCACTTAAAAAGATTCCATAACATGATATGTCTTCCAATTGGCCCCATTGATAAATAATTTTGGGAGGAGGGGGCTTCCTGTAAGTTTTCCAAAAGATGTCACCCCTCAATTTAGGGAATCCGATTGAGGCATTCCTCATCGTTAGGGTCCCTTCTCCTTTTATACGGCGGCAGCGGCATGACGGGAAGGGAGGGCATAGGCGGTGGCAGGGGCTTGGACTGGATGGCCACGGGCGATGGCGTCGAGTTCGTCTGTGGCCGTGGCAGGGGGCAGATGCGGGGCCGCAAGGGAGGTGTGAGCAATGTGACGAGGAGGGGTGTTGGCAGGAGGGGTACTGGCGATGGGGAGGCGGGGTCGTGGCGAGTAGTGCGCGGGAAGTAGGGGAGCCTGGGATGGGGAGAGGCGAGGGAGGGAGGCGAAGTATGGGAAGGCGGCGCGGTGGAGGCGCCCAGGGACTGCGGCCTGGGTAGGGAGAGGCGAGGAGAAAAGGGGGGTGGGGAAGATGGATGGCGGCGCGGGAAGGGGAAAGGCGGCGGAGGGGGGGGGTTAGGGTTAGGGGAACACAGCATGGGGAAAGGGGAGGGGTTGGTTTTGAGGGGGCGACGGCGGAAGGGGGTGTCGGAGGTGGTGCGGATTGGCGCGCAGGAGGAGGTATGGGGCGGTGGCGCGCAGGGGGGGTGCGGGTCTGTGGGAAGGGGCGGCGACGATGTGGCTGGGGTTGGGTGTTGGGGTAGCGGAAGGCGTCGGCGGGACTGGGAGCATGGCCGGGACTGTAGGTGCGGCGAGGATGGTGGGTGGGTCGATTTCAGGAGGGTTTTGCGAAACTGAAATTACCTGGACAGCCCTCAAATCGACCTTTTTTTCTTCCGAAATGGCCTGGACAGCGGCCGGTTCGTTGTTGTCAACGAGGTTTTCTTCTTCAACTTCGGTGTCGGTGATTGGGGTCGTTGGAGCCTCCGATTTGGCGGCACGTAGGGCCTCGAGGTTAGCCATAAGTTCGCGAAACTAGGAGTGGAATGAGGTTTGCAAATCACGTAGCATGCGCTCTGTCTCCTTGTTGTAGGCGTCGATGGCTCGTAGCTTTTGTTCGGATGAACGATGGTCCCTTGATGCATGTCGACGCGAGCGTCTGGACGGATCGTCAGATCGTGAGGACGATCTGTAGGCCATGCTCTGATACCAAATGATGCGGGTTGAATTTTGGCGCGGCGATAAAATATAAATATTTTGAACGGTGGATGTTTGTGGAGAAAATAGAGGGATTGAGAAGAAGAACTCGTCGGGAACACGAGGGATTAGGGAGGGAGAACGTGCAGATCACGCGTGGGGAGAGGGAAGAAGGAGAGGAGATAGAGAATAAATCTCAATTTTATAAATTACTGAACTATCTAAAACAATGGACCCTCATCCCTTTATATAGGAGGGATGAGATTACAAAAATAGTAAAACAACTAATTATCCTAAATAGACTCTGACTAATTAACCGACTAACTACCTAATTTGAAATTCAAAATAAAGCTAATTGAGATCACACACGATCTCTTTATTTAAATAAAAAAAAACGCGACGACAAATAAATGCGACGACATAATTAATAAATGCAGCCCTATATTCTGATTCCACGCTGCATCACAGATAGATCACATCACTTAATTCATTATGGACCTTTAATTTCCTCATGATGTTGGTTTGGAGTTGTTGCGGAGTGCCTTTGCTAAAGGTGACTTTGGACTTATCATAGTTTATTGCTTGACCCGAATATTTTGACTATATGGTGACAATAATTGAGTGAAGGATGTGACCTCCGTCGCTGCAGCTCTACCAAGTAGCAAGGTGTCATCAACATATATAAGATGCGAGATGGGCATCATACATCTGTGGGATTGGAAGCTTGCAATGAATCTGTATTGCAGGGCTTGATACATAAGTCTAGAAAGCAGCTTTGTTCCAAGTATAAAAAAGAATGGGGATAATGGACATCCTTGACGCAACCCTCTCTTAGGAAAGATGGTGTGGGTTGGTGCACCATTGATGAGAAGTCGCAAGGTACACGTCGTTATGCAGGACCGATCAGGCTGATAAATCTAGAAGAAATATGTAGATGTGCTAGAAGGTCTAGAATGAATCTCCACTCTATGCGATCGAAGGCTAAAACCAATTTCCATAAACCCAATTATGAAAACCAGTGTTCACGAATGCGCTCCGAGTGGCCGCATATGCGTGTGCGGACCCATAGACACGCCGCATACATGAATCATTGCACTATACGCCCCAAGCGCTGAGCGGACCGCATATGCGGGCTATGTGGCCGCATAGGCGGTCCGTTCGGCCGCTCAGGACATCAACCTTCATTATCGGATCCCCATAGGTCCGATTATCGATTTATGCGGCCAGGTACTCGATCGGCCTAGGTTTTCCTCCCGACTCCTCCAACCTCGAGTGCCCTTGCCCCCAACCAGCGCCTTTGCCTCTTCCCGACTCCTCCGCCTCCTCCGACTCCTCCCTCCTCCGCCTCCTCACAGGTCCTCCTCCTCTTCACAGCTCTTCCGCCCTCTCCTACTTCGCCTCCTCCTCACAGCTACTCTGCCTCCTCCGGCTCCTTCGCCTCCTCCCAGCTCTCCCGCCGCCACGCCGCTCCTCCACCACATCAGCCTACCAGGCTACGAGCAGTGCCTCCACGGCATCCCACTCTATCGCCAGTCGTCACTGTGCGAAGGTTCAAGGTTTGCATTGTAGTAGAAAACTCCTTTGAATTGAGATAAGGGAGATGTTATAGGAGACTCATAACCTCCACCATACAAAATTAACGCTCTCCTATTTTTAAATTCCAAGCTCTTAATAACTACGTTGACATGTTCGAGCAGTCATAATTGTGCTTTTGCATGAGTGGAAATAGACAAGCCAAATTCATGTATAATTCACAGCTCTTACGCTTTTTGGATCCATACTGATTGGCATGAAATCAAATCTATTGAATATTTCACATCGAATTGAATCCGAAGACTATAAACCGAATGAGTTGAATTTAGAGCATTAGCCTTTGATTCCAAATAACCCTTAATTTTTGACGAACGAGATTATTTAGATAAGTCCTAATTAATGGGATATTTTTTAGATTTGAACATTTTATTTTTTTTTTGAGATTCTCATATTTCTGTAATTGAGGAGTCAAACATTGAAATTTGCAATCTCATCAATATGTGCAATTAATTATTGATTTTTTTACCAATGAAGCATCGATTCCAATCGTATACATCATCTGCTGTTTTTTACGTACAAGATTTAATATTCATAACCTTTTAATATTAGTTTGCATTTAAAGTTTATTCTAATCGTCAGTATTTGCAATTATGTATCGCACATTCAAATCACACGCACTTAACTTAACTCCCATGCAACTCAAAGACCATTACACATTAATAGTCAACTTAAGATGAACGTACGAAATACACAATGCGAAGAAAAACATGCTACCTCATCCATCATTTTTTTGGGTCGACAAACTTTATAGGACAATAAGGATAGTATGCAATGCATATTACACTTTTTTGTTCATGCATAATTCTTTAAACAATTGTTTGTTTAAAAGGCTAAAACTCTTATTTGTATATGCATATTAAACTTTTTTTGTTGATATTTTTATCTTATAATTACGATTGAATGCCAGGCAACTATGGCCTCTAGACTACCATCTGACAACGGTTCTTCTCCTACGCCTGGAACTGAAAGTGAGCCTCCTATTCAGAGAAGCGATACATCGGAGTTTTTGTTCCTCCTGATTTTAATGATCCGGGATGGAAGTATGCTTTTCAAGAGAATCCGAGTAGCCCGAGCATGGTCACTTGTCGATTGTGTCGGAAAGTTGTGAAAGGAGGGATCAATCGCATGAAGCAACATTTGGCTCACATTAAAGGCAATACATCATCTTGTCCAAAGGTGTCTCCTGAGGTGAAGAAAGAAATTATGGACAACATGGAAGGAATTAAAGTGAAAAGGAATGAGAAGACCTCGAGGATGAAAGAAATTCAAGGGCAAGTCTTCCATCAAGATTAAACAACCCTTGGCTGATGAAGAGAGGGATGGGAAAAGGTTGCGAGCTTCAACAGAGGATGTACCAGCGGAGACTCTCCGCCAATCCTCGATCAATGATACATTTGCCAAGGAGGAACGTGCACGGGTGAATACATTTGTGGCAAAGTACTTATATGACAATGACATTGTTTTATTGTTGTCAAAAGTGACTCATTTCTTCGAATGTGCGAAGCAATTGGACAGTATGGGAGGTCGTACAAACCTCCAACATACTATGAGCTAACAGAAACTCTTTTGAAGGAACAAGTTAAGGAAACAAAAGAGTTCTTGCAAACGCATCATGATAGTTGGAAGACTTCTGGGTGTTCCATTATGACAGATGCATGGGACTGATATGAGAGGAAAGAGCATAATGAATATTTGTGTCAATTGCGTGCTTGGAACTAGTTTTCTGAATTCTATTGACTCATCTGCAGATTCTCATACCGCGAAGTACACTGCTTCCTTAGTGTATAAGTCCATTGAGGAAGTTGGGCCTGACAATGTTGTCCAAGTAGTGACAGACAATGCATCTGCTAATATGGCTGCTGTCAGAATTTTGAGAACAAAGTACACACAGATATTCTGGAATTCTTGTGCAGCACATTGCATCGATCTCATGCTAGAAGAGATCGACAAAGAATCGAAAGTGAAAACTGCCATCACAAAGGCAAGGACATTGACCGTCTTCATTTACAGTCATGCAAAAACATTGAGCTTGATGAGACCATTTACGCAAAAGGGCGAGATAATGAGGCCAGGAACAACAAGATTTGCTACCACATATCACACTTTGCAATCTGTGATGGAGAAGAAGGATAAGTTGAGACTTATGTTTTCTTCTGATGAATGGAGAGCTTGTAAATGGTACAAGACCAAGAAGGGTGAAATGGCTTCAGCCATAGTTTTGAGTCCTTCATTTTGGACTCAAGTGTCATTGACATTGAAGGTCTTTTCTCCCTTGGCACAAGTTCTGCGGATTGTTGATGGAGATAGGAGGCCGGCTATGGGGTTTGTATACGGTGAGTTGCAAGATGCTAGAAAAGAGATCATGAGCATTTTCAAAGATGTCGAAGCATCTTACAAATATTTTGTTGATGCCATTGACTCAAAAGGCAAAAGGAAGACTGGATATTCCCCTCCAACTTGCTGCATATTATTTGAATCCCTATTTTTTTTATAGGGACAATGCTCAAATCCAGAGAGAAGGCCTTGCTCTGAAGGGATTCTTGGATTGTATGGATATTTTCTATCATGATTTAGAGATCCAAGATATCATCACCGGGAAAGAGTTTCCTTTATATGAAGGGGAATAAGGATCATTTGGCAAACCTTTGGCTATCAGACAAAGGTCAATCACTGATGATGATTTCAATCCAAGTATAATTTCTCACTAGAATTAATAGACTTATATGTTTAACGATTATTAACTATTTTTTCTTGAAAATAGCCCGTTGGTGGGAATTACATGGAATGGAAACGCCGCAATTGAAGGAAATAACAATGAAAGTTTTAAGGTTGACAGCTTCTTCATCGGATTGTGAAAGGAATTGGAGCACTTTTGAGGCGGTAAAGTTAAAAAATCGGTGCCATACATCTCCACATGCTACACATCATTAATGGGGTGGTTAATGATATATTTATGGTGATTTTGTAGATTCATATGAAGAAAAGGAACAAGCTTGAATTCAAGCGATTAAATGATTTGGTATATGTCAGATTCAACGCCAAGTTGAAGGATCGCCATATGAAAAAACGAGATGATCCATTTGCCACAAATGATAGAACTCTTTTGCGAGATTGGAATTGGTGAAGATGATGAAGGAGATGATGAAGTTTTCCAAGGATCAGGGCTGACTTGGAACTTAGTGGCTGATGCAACTGGCGCTGAAGATTTGGTACAACACAGAAGAAGCCAAAGGCATGCTACTAGTTCAACCTCATTGCCAAGTTTGAATGAGGAAGAACTCCTGTCCGATGAAGAGAGTGAAGATAAAGATGAAGACAATATCGCAGTGGAATTTGATGATGACTAGATTAGAATTGCTTTGTAGTTAGTAGAATATTGTCGCTTGAACATTCATTTTTCTTATGCTATCTTAATTAGTACTTTTGCTAATGTTATTTGTTTTGAATTTCAATTTTCTTTCAGATACTTGCATATTTTGGTGATTGTTGTTAATTATCATGAGTGCTAACTTTTCTATAGAAGATTTGAAGTATTGACCTCTATATGAAAGTTATTTTTCTTATATCTTCTGTTGGACCACAATTATACATAAATTTAGTTCTGTTGTAGTCACTTTTGTATATATTTATTTATTTTTAAATAAAAAATTAGAAAACCGTGTAGAACCGTATATACCCCGCATACCGCTTAAGCGCTATTCAGTGACCTGTCCCAGCGCATACGCATACCGTTTTCCTGAACCTTGATAAAAACTAGATTTTTTTCAGTTGCGCCCCTCTTAGATTATGCAATATCAGTTATACCCCTCACCTTTTTTGCAATATCAGTTGTGCTCCTACCTTCTTGCACTGTTATCACTTGTGTCGTTCCGTTAGTTTTGCCAGTTAGTGATATAAACCATGATCACCGTTAGTGAGATAAACCTCATCATGGTTTATGAACCAAAGCCCTATTTAGTAAAATTTTCTTATAGTCGTGTCCCTACAATTTCAAAAAAACGTTTACCCTTCTTTTTTCTTTCCAATTTCAGTTATACCCCTGCGATAACCTCCGTTTGAGAAAGATAAAGGCACAACTGATATTACAAAAAAAAGGAAGGGCAAGCTGATATTGCCAACTGTAAAAAAACACTAAAAACTACGAACATCTGACCTCGTTTCTTTTTCCCTCCATTTTTACAGACATAAACACAAAACTTTCAATTGCTTCAGTTTCACGAAATGAGTACAAAGAACTTGGTTAAAGGGGGATGTTTTCCTTTCCGTTTCCATCCATCACTTTCGATTCGATTGTTTTAACGCTAACTATGCAAGTTCTCAGAAAAATAGAAAATTTACCGTGGATAGTATATATTACACTTCCTGGAAGTCTAATTACTAAGAGAGAGAAACATCTGTTTTTTTAACATAAAGATAATAATGAGGTTTCATGTTAGTGCTATTAGAAGGGTTGCGATAAACAACCAGAAATCCATAGAGGAAAGTGAACCGCGTTAAGAAATGAAATTAAAATGACGAGCAATTCTAAGAAAAACTAAAGGCAATACGTGAGCTCAAAATATTATAAAACTGTATAACTGCACAGAAAGAAACAACAGATCAACATCCACGGTGATCAGACACACAGGATCTCCAATGAAAAAAATACGGACCTCATTTTCTAGTTGTTCGATTTGGGTAACTGCTTTGTCATACTCATCTTCAACTTCAGCAAACACAGTTTCGATGACTTTTCGGTCCCTAATGGCCAGCTGCAGCTTCTCTTCGAGCTGTTTATTTTCCCAGATAAGATTGTCCATCTCTATCCGCAAGTTATAGATCTTGATCTCTAGCTGCATTAGCCTCTTTTAGCACATAAAAGAAAATGCATATCTACGAGATGAAAAAGATGGCTATAAATATAAATATAAACTTCTTTACACCTGCATATGAACATAAGCGTATAAATATAAACTTCATATAAGCGGATATACGATACATATACACCATACACTTATATAGACAGATATCTGGATGGAATCCATTAAAAAATTAACACCCATAACCACCAAAATTTAAAAATGCATCTCCATACCCTCGAGAAAATAGATATGGTTTGTCAATCGGTATCGGTTTGCATCCCTAATGATATAACACGGGATAGGATGAAAATTTATCATTTTCTCTTTAAAAAGCAACTCTGATATGATAGCAACAAATTCATTCAAAATTTTTTTTCTTCCGAGATATTGTTTGAAGATTTCTGATATGAAATGGAACATCCTTGAGTTTGAAGCCGTTTTCGAAACTGACCATGTTTTCCCTCTGCACCGCGGTCAACACTCGAACAGGGAATGATATGCAAGCAAGCGACCAGATTATCGCTTTCCAACATAAATCTGCCAGGCAATTGACGAAGAACTTCATCGCCTGTATCCCAATCAGCATAGCCAGACAACCAGTTCTCACTCCGAGAAGACATGCTGCTTTTATCAAGTATAAGGGACTGAAAAACAAGAACACTGCACTTCTCATTAACTCGAATAGCAGCTCCATTATAGCTTCCAATCAAAATTTCCTAGATTTCTCCTTCGGATCTATCATGGAAAAGCCATTCATGCCTAAAAATATAAAATCAAATGTCAAACAAACAAAAACACTTGCAACTTATAGATTTACGTTTCTGCAGACAAGGACATAATATCTTTACTAGATAAAAAACATGCATGTACAAGATCCTCAGGTAAGAGTATTCTATTAAATGTTTGCAATTTTCCTGATCAATCTAGAGCCGAAATGTAAGCCTGGTGATGTTTTTTGTCTGTATAAGTCAAATTTCTGATAGTAAAGAAGCTGGTTTAGAGTTATACATGCACTTTCTTCCTAGTAAATTATCGAGCGTAACTAGTACCTTCATTCACTTCTACTTGTGAACGTGGTGCTTATGTCTAGTAGCTTCTGATAATAAGCATGGCTCTCTATATGAGTTGTATTGCGCCCCCCTTATATTAGTGGAATAAAACTATGATCTTTTGTCTAAAAATAATAATCATGGCTCATTTCATCCAAGATGGGACCTCACGATATAGGAAACTATTCATATACATTAATATACCTAAACTATTTGGCACTTAAAACTTCCACGATCTGCGTGAAATTTAATTGCTCATCACCTAAACACATTGTGTTATGTATGAAAAAACACTAGAATAAGTATTACGTATTCTTGATAGGTAACCCTATATCAAATAAATACTAAGGTCCCATTTTGCTTGATGTTCGAAAATAAGAATGACGAGTTTTCTCATGAGGGTTATGGGGGCAAACTCAATGTAACATTCGATTGTTCATTGTTAATCTGGATGAGTTGTAGGTCAACCATTGCTCTTGCTATAAAACCTATGCTTACAAAAAGTAACATTGATAAGAAGATTTACCATTCATTAAGAGTGGTTTATGGAACTCTCTCACTCACAAAGATGGTGGTGTTTGATCCCAAACCAGACTTTTATTCTTTTAATGATCTGACATTGGAGATTGCCTCATAGTGCAACCGTGTTCTGAACACGGCGTATACACTTTATACAACATTTATCCATCATGTATCAATTCATACTCGCGCATATAAACAACTAATCCTAGGACTTGAAAGAACCTATTATTAAGAAGACTGCATTACTATCCTCTTTAGCATCACTCAACCACCACAGCAACCCTGACAACATATACTTTGGCCGACACTCAATATCCTTTCAACCATTGAGAATACGAGTATATCGAATTCATATGAAACCTTCGCATCTGTATGGGGCAAAATTTCGATGGATGAAGACCTCATTGTCAGGTGCACAGATCCGATAAGCATGCCTAAAGCATCATAAGGAACAAGAATCCTAGGATACAGATTATAAAACCTCAGTGCTAGTATGATCCAACGAAGAAATCTCTAGGTCCGGATGTGGCTTATAAACCAATCACGGAATCAATACCAGTGTAGTACCAATCCTCTATTGAAACATATTAAACTCCATGAGAGGAAGCCACCCGTCAAAAATGCATATGTCGTAGGGGCTAGTCTATTTGTGGGTTTACCCCTCAAAAAATGGGGTAAACTCCTTTGTTTGGAGGTGTTGTGTCCATCATGGATACGCCCCAAAATTATACCCACACCCAATTGAAGGAGAGAGGCTAGCCCACATTTTCCACACCCCTCTACGCCTGAATGATCATCACTCAGCCCATGGCCTCAAATTTCAGCGAAATTCGGTCGAATTTCTGTCGAATATCGATATCCAGTCGAAACCGAAATTCGACCGAAATGACCGAAATGACCGAAATATGGAGGTCCTAGTACAAAAAATGACCGAAATGACCGAAATTTCGGTCGAAATTCCACCGAAATTCCATCGAAATTCTGTTTTGGTCGATACCGAAATGGTGACCGAAACCGACATTTAAGGCCTTGACTCAGCCTACCCCTGAGTTTACTCTCATCTCGACCAAGGCATGGATCCTATGACACAAAGCTTACCCCTTTGTTTACCCCCTGGGTTAGGTTTGTTTGGTTGCAGGGTTATCCTAGCTACCCATGAACATGTTTGCTTCTAGGTTACCCTATATCTACCCCCATATTCCCGATCTAGAATTAATGAAAATGATACAATGTTTCCTTAGACTATAATATTTCTAACCGCCTACAAGACAAAAAAGTCAAACATCAAAAACTACTGCAATCATAAATATAGTCAATATGACATGTGAACGATACAACATCACAACAAACTTATCATTCCAACCCTCCTAACCATCCAAGCATATACCATTAACAAAAGGATTACTATCTTATTGATCCTAAGGAAGGAGTCTACTCCATCTACTCCTCCAACACAACTTAACTCCGCAGCCAAACAAATATGCAATCCCACAGTTTCAGTTAAACACAAAACAACTCACCCCTCATTAACACTCGAAACCAACATATATAACAGTGGTTTGATTTAACTCTGCATACTAAACAGTACACACTTCCACCACGTGAGAGCGTAATTCTACATTACACGATACAGCTTTCTATACATCCCCGAGCAGAGACCGTCCAGCGCCAAATGCTAACAACTACACTAAAAATCAGAAACACCAACATACCAACAATCTACGCACGTGATAAACCGCATCACAAACGCTAACGATACACCTACGCACACACTCGCAGCAAATGCGAGAGGAAATCGCGAAACCCAATTCTCACACTCAAGAATTCCGCAGTACAAATCACCTGAAGAGCACGAATGCAACACGAATTCGCGATATTTCAAATCTTTCAAAACCGTCACCCAACGCGTAACCGGAGCGTCGACTGATCAGCTCAAATTGGACAACGCCGCTTCGGTATACGATAGAAACAAGAAAGAAGCAAAGCAAACTAAAGAGGCGAAGAATATATATGTAGAAAAAAAAGAAGAAGAAAGAACGTACCTTCGCGATCGGGGATGGGGTGGGAAGAAGGGAGGGAAAAGGGGGGCTTCTCCTCTGCTAGGGTTCTATGGACGGGGAGGAGGAGGAGGAGGACACGTCGGCGGGGAGGGGGATGGCGGTGACGACGCGTGTGCTCCATGCGAGGTAGAGAACGGAAGGCTGTGGCTAAATATCTATCTTTATTTATTGAGTAAACTAAAAAAAGTCTCTTAACTATATTATCAATTTCAATGTGTAGATGATCTTTGAAAAATAACAATATGATACCTAATCTTTAAGATTTTATTTTAATATAATCCTTGATTATTGAAACTTTGCTGAATGTTGAAATGGATCGTCTTCATGTAATGTATTAGCAGAAGTCCATTGATGAATTTAAGATTTGAGATTCATCTACTTTATCTATTCACATTGAGCTTGTTTCTTCATGAACTCGCCTAAAATTAATAAAAAATGCATTTTCATGCATGAATAAAAGCTCGAAATTATTAATATATGTATATAAATAAATTATAAAGCCTAAAATCAGGAAGGATAGACTTGAACAAATTGATCTAAAGAATAGAAAATGAATGGGCTACACACCTGTCTATTTCACCTAACCCTAAAGACCCAGACAACATGATGGCTTGATAAAGAAAGACAAGAAAACCAAAGAAAAATCCTAAAAATATTGAGAAACACATGTATATATTAACTTATATAATTTACAAACTTCGTTAATTTTTAATAAAGTCGTATTAACTATAACTAATATTAAACTAAGTTTATAGTTCCAGATAACAAATCTAAACACATAAAACATAAAAAAACTAACCTATGCATGCATGGTAAATAAACCAAAACAATAGCTTGGGATCTAGCAGAATTCGAAGCTTTATATCTCTCTCATATAAATTCACGAGTCATATCTCATATGACTATGATTTTTCATTCACTTTTTCTTCTACTTGTCGTTAAATTTATTATATTCGATCCAATTTATATCTGCATCTGCATTCATATTTGATATAAACGAAGTGAGTATGGATAGAGATATAGATGTCTCTGACATGTATCTGACCTGTTACTAGTCCCTATTCTCGCTATAATCCCGATGAGCTTTCACATTGTGGTTGGGTGGGTATGTGCTCGCGCAAAGGGAAAAAGAAAGTTATTTATTATGTGTTCGAGGGTTCTTTTTATATAGCGAGGAAACCTTAGAGATAAAGAGGGTTGTATTGTTGGGCTACACATAGAAATGGAAATAGACGATTGATATATTACATATTATATAATATTTTGATTGCTATAACACTCCTCATCATGCCAGAGCATAGATGCTTATCATACTGAGTTTGGATAAATAAATACTTCTAGAATGGTTTCCAAGCAAGTGGTTTAGTGGAATGCAACAACCGTTTATTCTACCGAGCTGACATGAGAGGTGGGAAATGAAACACATATGTACCATGTCCCTAGTGTAGTGACAATCTAAACAACATCTGAATAATGAAGAGTTTTCGACCATTAGATCAAGCTTTTGGGTTGATAGAATGTTTGGCTGAATAGGAGGAGCCAACGACCTAGATGGGTGTCCATAAACAATCAAAGGGTAGCTCTACACTACCCCTCCTCTTCCTTGCTCGACTACAACGAGATGGAGGAGCTCAAAGACTCAACCAAGGAGGATCTACCAAACGTCATTTCTCTGAGCTGCGATAGTTGATGATCGAGGGAGATCAGATGTCCAAAAATAAAAGAGAAAGGCACGATTGGAGTGTGTTTGTATCGCAGAGCTCCCCTACTCCTTTTCTATAGGTTTTCGCCTAAAGCTCTAATACTGTTGCGGAGGACTCACTAGTCGGTGTTGCTTCTCTGAGCTCGAGGAGGCACCGGAGTTGGTTTGAAACCTTGATGACCTGCACTTGAAATGGGGAATGCCAAGAGTAAAGGCTTCGCTAGAGGTAGATAGCTGAGAGATGGGTGGTGCTCCTGCAGTTGGAGAAGACGAAGCTATCTCTTCCTACCATGATTTGGCCCGAGCATGAAAAGGTATGAGGAGGAGAAGAGAAGCGAATATGGTTTGCTCGAGAGCTAAGTGGGATGCAAAAGCTGTCACCATTACCTCCTCAAAGTACAATAAATAAATTATAGTATAAATGTAACTGGGGCTCATTTTTTTCTTGGATTGTAATTGTTGTTTCTTACACCATAAAAGACTTCAAGATAGCTTCGAATAAGAAACACAAATTATCCTGCCATTTTAGGATTAAGAAAACTCATGTGTGTTACATTTAGCCAAAGCTATCATAATTGCCTCATGTAAGTAGTAAAATCAACGTATAGACAAATATTTATCTATATATATATATATATATCCCATCGATGATCCTCGCATAATATTATCATATTTTATAAAATCTCATTGATATACCAATAACAACCTACATAAAAATATGTATATAAAACAATAATAATATTTCACTACCGCAAGTATCAATATAGAAAGCAAAAAATGCATAGTAAAAAAAATAAATATACCATCATGGATCTTAAAAGTAGCAACACAACAACAAAAGAAACCATACGTGTTATGGTATTGAAAATGAAAAAAAAGGTGATATGGCTAAAATTGGGTAGGAGGGCCCAATTTTAATTATAGGCAACTCAATTTTATCTAGCAGGTCAAATTAAAATGAAAGATTGGTTGATTACACATGGGTGGTACAAAACATAACGTAGACGGACCATACTTAGTTGTAAGAAAATACACTCCCACAAATGATATGTCTTTCTATAATCACATTTGTTACAACAACCAAAGACTTTGATTAGAAAGTATGTTTGTATATTGGACCATGCTGTGGAATATCCCAAAAATGAGGTTTAGACTATAAAAGGAAACATCCAATGCGTGTTTTCTAAAGCTTTTATAAGAAAAGTAAAAACCATAAGCTTTATCTATTTGCCATAAACATCTATACAGTAAGGTGATTATCCTCATCAAATGACCTTGATTTTATAATTTGTATGAATCTTCCAAAATTTTCAGTCATGATGTTCTTCAATTACGCTTCAATTGAAAAAACCATCAAACAAAAAAGAATTTTGGTTCTACTTCTTATACTATAAGTGTAACGTCCCGGGCTTAGGTCCCCGGTCCGTTATCGAGGAAAACTTGCCCTGACAACTTGTTGGGTTCGGGCCCAAATGGACCCGTTGACAACCACCCAAAATGCTTAAGCCCAAATTGTCAAGTAGTAATCCCCACGACTTATAAACCACACCCGCACTTCGTGAGTTTTAGATGTCACCCATACCCCCAAATATAGTGCCACATCCAAAACTCACGAAGTGTGGGTGTGGTTTATAAGTCGTGTGGATTATTACTTGACAACTTGGGCTTAAGCATTTTGGGTGGTTGTCAACGGGTCCATTTGGGTCCGAACCCCCAGGATATTACAATAAGCATATGAAAGCCAAGAACAAATAAGCAAATCTCAATTCTACTTCATACACTATAAAAAATAGCAGCAACCACCTCAAACATAGCATGATCCATATCATTTGGATTGAGTGTCACCTCTCTAACACCTACAAGTTCTGACAAAGAGCAAATAATTGCTTAGATTTCATCATTAACGATGATACCAAAATATGGGATAATATTTGTATAAATAATGTCCTGATCGTGATCGTGCACTACTGGATAACATCTAAATGTATCAACATCAAATAAGGATTTTGTCTCAAAGGTTTCCTAAGCAACTGGTTTTTTAAAATTTTGACTGCATCATGCATGAACGCCACAACCAACTTCCTAATAGAAGAATAATATTTTGGATACATCCGAATGCATCAACATCGAATAAGGATTTTACCTTCAAAGAATTCCTGATCAGTGACTGTTATTTCATTTCTCAACAAAATGAATACCACAACCAATAGCCTCCAAATGTTTTTGATAACCTCCAAATGTACCAACATAAAACGAGGATTTTTACCTTCAAAGGATCCTTGAGAAGCACACGTGATTTTAGTTTTCAATCGAATGAACATAAAACGAGGAGGTTGTCACCCTCCTCGAGCCCTTGAGTGCAAAAAGGAGGAGAGAACATGGGCAAAAGGAGATTCAAAAATGAGAAGAAGTCAGAGGTGGCCTTTTGTACAGGCAGACGAAGGGCTCCAAAGAACGAGGAAGAACTAGCTATGTAGTGATCCACAACTGGAGGAGTCATCCCCACGTGATAGAGGGATGATCGAGCAGGGGAAATGAAGAAGAAAGCATTCCCAATCGATTCTTGCATCGATGGTAGAAAAGGGGTGGGGAACGAGTCAAACACTAGGTGTGTCAGACCTAGGACCTCGGTCAGAGAGTTGATCGAGGTCAATTGGAGGTGGAACCCGGTTGGTCCACATTGACCAACCAGAAAGAAAACAAAATTCTAAATTATTTATAAAATCGACAATAAATAATAAATGATTTTATAATATTAAATTATAAATTAAAAATATTTAATATTTTCTATAGTATTTTCTTGTGATTTTTATTTATTTTTTCAAGTTAATATATTACAAGTTTATTTTTAAAGTTTTATTTATAAGTATATTTATCTATATTTTGGGTAAATTATTTTTATTTTGTATTTTTGATTTTATTATTTTATTTCATTATTTTATATATTTATAATTTATTTTATATACATAAATATATTTTTATTATATATTATGTACACTTAAATAAATAGGAGCATACCTTATATAGGTATAAGTATAGGTATTTCATCTATGTATTTTGTATACATATTTTATTTTAATACTTTCTTTTTGGTTTTATATTATTTTAAATATGTACATAAACTATAAATAATATTTAATAAATTATAAAAATATAAAAATAATACATAATAAATAAAATGAATATTTTATGTGGGTATATTGTACAATAGGGGTCTAAAACTTTACTTCCCCACCTTAACTCCAAAAAATATAAAATCACCTTCATTAAATAGCTTATTAAAGGTTATATACAATTAAATGGATTTTGATACATTTTGAGTTTTTTTTTGGGAGATATGGGTCTGAGAAGTTCGGATTTTAGCTTTTTATTTAGATTATAAAATGTACATAGTATATTATTTGGGTTTAATGTGGCTGCCTCTAAGGGGGAGCTAACTTGGCTCCCCCGCGCTATTTCTCCCATTTTTTATTTTTTAATTTGAAAATTTTTCCGTAAATATTCATCACTATATCCCTATATTATGCTATTAAAATTTCATACGAAACAGAGACTCCTACGGCCTCCATCCAGACAGTCATTTTTTAACGGTAACAGAATTGCTAAAAACGACCATGTCTGGATGGAGACCGTATGAGTCTCTGTTTCACACGGAATTTTAATAGCATAATATAGGGATACATTGATGAAAATCCACGGAAGAAATTTTCAAAAAATATACAAAAACATGGAACATGGGGTGGGGGAGCCAAGTTAGCTCCCCCTCAAGGGGGCATCCCCATTTTACCTATATTTTTTTGTATAAACTGAATTTTGTATTATTCTATGTATTATTACCTGAAACTTTCATGTACAAAGTTTCTTTATTTGAGGTATAAATAATAGAAAATAAAATAAATACAAAAATGTATTAATGATGAATATAATAATGTAATTTTTATTCTATTTTCGACCATTATCTTCCCATACTTTATTCTTTGCCGACCCAATCATCAAGATGCCCAGGTCTCGAGATTTAGGGTCATAAAATACCTTTGGCATTATAGTCTTTTTCTTTTTTTCTTTATTTTATAATTTTGGCATTAAAAACTGTATTTTGTACACAGTAAATGGAGTAAATAATGAGTGTTAATTTGTACAAAATAATGGTATACACATGCATTAGCTAGGATTTTTAAAATCAAAATGATAGAATAAAGGTGATGAAATGGAGATTCATTAGTAGGTAGAGGAAGGGAGCTGCACTCCGGCCGCATGCTTCACTAGATAGGACGGATAGTTGAGGGTAGAAGGAGAAGATGGAGACGAGCAGGTTAATGGTAATTGTGGGAGTTTCGAAGCGAAACCAAGAAGAGAAAGATTGAGGGAGCGGAACTGGGACAGAGGAGCAAGAAGAAGAGTAAAGGAAGTATAAGAAGTAGTAGGGGATGAAGAGCGAAAAATCGAAGAGGATGAAGGAGAGTAATGGTTACCTGGAATGGGTTGTGTCCTCGAATTGTAAACGGTTCAAGCTTTGTTCTTCATTCAACCTTTAGTTCCCAAGTAGAACCTTAGCACCCTCATCTTTTTCATCATCATCATCTTCTTCTTCTTCTTCTTCAAGTAGACCCTCTTTTGTTCCACCCTCATCCATTTGGTTCGCATTATCGGGCTAGTGTCCCCTTTTTGATGTTCAACATCTATTCTTCGGACTCAAACTTCACTATCACATGACCGCGCATGAGCTAGGACATGAGGGAGAGAAGGGGAGGCGTGGATGGGCGGTGGAAGACGCACCAAGAGAAGGGGAGAGGACAGGAGATTGAGAACAGAAGATGTGTATAAGGGGGTTGGGGTTTTGGAGAGCGTGCATGAGATTGAGAACAGGAGAACCGAATGCCTCTCCGACCTTTCCTTGGGCTGAGAACGACCCATGTGGCAATCATTTGAGGACAAACCCTGCTTTAAAGTACAACTTTATTCACTTTTAATCTAATGTGCTCTCAATTATCTATAAAACAAGACTAAAGGAATCGACCTTCATATGTGAAACTTGGGTTTTTGAGTATTATAGTCTATAGTACAAATTTACATTTTTGAACCTATTATTTTACCTATAAAATCTCCTCTTTAATTTCTTTCTTTTTGCTTGTATTCCTTTATTGTAATATAACTAACTATAAAAAAACAAAATAAAGAAGTCTAAAAAGAACTTAAAGGCCAAAAAGAATCACCTATATTCATCTTCTTCTATTTTATTTGTACTTTTCCCTGCTCATTACAATCCAGAAAAAATCAGGTGATGTATAATTACCATATTAACATAATGAAATATAATATGTGTATAGTATTAAAAGAAAATTCAAAAAAATAGAAAATCCTACAAAATAGACATTTTAGACTTATAAAGTATTTTAAAAAATACATATCTATATGTTACCTCTTTTGATTTTAAGCCCCCTATAAATTGTAAATCTGATTGAGATCAACAATGATTATGTACATACCTTTTTTATTTTAAGTTCATCTTTTACTTCTTTTGAACTTTTCTTCTATTTTTTTTATTTTTTTATGAATTATTTCCTTGCTAAACTATGACAAGCTTCACGAACCCATTGGCACATTCCCGTCATTCCTTTCTTTTTTAGATCATATAATAATGTTAAAAAATGGCCTTTTGAATTTTGGAATAAGAAAAATCGTGTGATTATGGTAGCCTTTGCAGTAGGGATGCAAATGGATGGATACTATTATTGTATTCTTATCCGCTTTGGATACGAATATGGATGTGGATATCCTACGGATATTAAAACTATCTTTACCATATCCTTAAAAAACGAATATCGATGTAAAACGGATATTGATTACATGTGAGTAATGTTAGAAACACTCTATAAAATCGACTTAAATATATACGAATTGGATGGAAAACACATGATATAAATTTACTAAATGTGTCTGTTTCATAAAAATTGTATAAATATAGTAAAAGAAGGTATAGAATTATGCTATATAAGACTAAAAATAAATCTATGACTATTTATATATGAAAACGGATATACGGATATTGATACAGATGTTTGCGGATATCAAAATGATATCCATATCCATATATATGAAAACGAATACAGATACAAATATCAAAATCTATATAAAACAGATACGGTAATGGATCGGATATGGACATCGAAATGCCTTCTTATTAGACACACACACGTGAACTTGGTGGGACCCATTCAAACGAGAGATAATGGATTAAAATGGATAAGAGGAGTTTATCGCCCATTTGTGTTTGGTTGAGTATTATTTTTACTATGAAGGACAGCGCGGAACCGGTTTTTTATTACAATCTATCATTCATTCGATTGGTAAAAAGTTGATATGAGACAAATTATAGTTACGATGTTTTTATTGATGTGAAGATTATGTTTTATTTACTACAATCGATTGTTTCTACGAGATCTTAACTCTTGTCTTATATGTTATAACTTAAGCTTCGTGGAGTCCATTTCCATCATATCATGTCTACGTCGCCACCGGACCTGGGCTTCTTAAGTAATTCAAGTTAATCAAGTTTGAGTATTTATACCTTTATCATGTGCTATGACATCGACGATTTCTTCGTGAGAGAGAACGAGAGAGAGATGAGAGATTAGAGCGATTGGGAAGGGGCTTCCGATGAGCGAGAATGGATCGAGATTTGATGATCCATTCCACCTCTCGATGGAGGTATATATAGGATATATACCCTCACGTTATTCGTCATGTTCCCACGTCCTACCAGCTAGGATCTCGGTGAGACATCGATCCTCACACAACCGTCGTCGACAGTTTTGACCACTCAATCATTTCGCGAGACTCGTTCTAACACTCCACTCGTTAATGTCAATTTTTCATCGTTGATGAGCAGTTTAGCATTGTCACAGAGTTACTTCTCTCTCCACGCACATAAACAAACGCAATCACTGATGGATTTAAGTTTCTAAATAATGGTTTGATCATAGTGACCGATACCGATGAGAACTGATCTTGATTAGTTGTGAGGCTCGGATACAATTAAATCCATTGACAACTTCGCATTCCTAGATGAAAGTGAGTCCCGCGATCACATCTTCTTCGACTGCAACTTCTCCGCAGACACCTGGGCATTGGTGCTCTCGAGCACGAAACTTCCGCAACCGTCGTGCACTGCTCTAAGTGATACTTTTGAGTGGATCTCGAGCCTTGCGGACGAAGACTTGCACCGACTTTAGTGCGCGGGCCATAGCTGTTACTTCATGGGAAATTTGGAGAGAAAGAAATCAAAGATGGACCGCGGGCTGCTTGTCCACGCCACAAAAGGTGGCCTGCTCTACAGTGATCGCTGCTCAATCTCTGGTGAACTAAGTCTGGAGCCGATTTTTGCCTTCTCCGTATTCTGAACTTAGTCGCAGGAACTTCTCCTCTGTTACTCCCCATTTTTTTTGTAAACTTTCTCCTGTTGTTTGGTAACACTTGAGCAGGGCATGACTTGTATACTCGTTTTACACACTTAAATACAAAGGAAAATCTAACCCAACGAGGAAATCCATTAACAACCATGAAAAATTCTAAAGCTGGGATTGTCTAAGTCGTAGTCATTTCTATCTGACAGCATCGCGTGCATCGGATATCGCGACCGCACGGGCCCTGGAGGTCATGAAGACCCCATCCATGGCTCCAAGCGACGATGACAGGTGACATCTCACATGGGCGCTTATGTATGTGCTCCCAACTACATTAACTGCTCCCCCCACAGGAGAAGGCATTTGAGCAACCCCCCCTAATCCTATCCGAGGAAGATGCGCGTGTACGTTACCTGCAGGCACATCTGAGGTGTGCCATGTGAATCCGCTCGTCTTCTATTGGGGTGGGTGGCCCTTCACTGTCCCTGGGTCATCCTCTTGTCTTCCTCTTCCACCTACCCCCTTACGCTTCTCAATAATGATCCCCCCCCCTCGCTTGCTTTCTTTGTGAATGCACATGCACGTATGTGCAGTGCATGCACAATTATGCTCTCTTTCTTTGTGTATGCCCATGCACATATATGCACGTATGTGTGTACATTCATACGTGTTTATGCACAAACATACGCACATCACATGTGCATGTGCATATAAGTTTTTCTTATCACTTATGCCCTTCTTAACATTTGCAATATCGGTTATTTCCCTCTCTTTTTTGTAATATTAATTATTCTCTTGACTTCTTACAAAATATGCAATTCCACCTTTTTGTAATATCAGTTATTCCTCTACTTTATCTTAATGTAGCTGGAGAATGAAGTCGATTGATTAAAGTATGTTCATTTCATCGTGCTAGTATCATTCCAAACAAATATAATTTATTTGATCGACGCATATTTTTCTTTTGAGTAAATTACAAAAAAAATCTTGAATTATACATCTTTAATGTCATATTCGAATTTTAAAAAGTAACAATATCATATGCAATCTATAAAATTCGCCTCCAATTGATTTTGAACTAATGTGATATAAGTTCAAAACATATTGAACAATCTGAAAGATCGAGTACAACATTGTTACTTTCTAAAATTGAACAATCTAAAAGATCGAGTACAACATTGTTACTTTCTAAAATCAGGCACAATGATAAAATTTTATGTATATTCAAGGACTTTTACGTAATTACCTTTTGTTTTCTAAAAATGAGATTTTGCTTTACTTTCTGCTTATTTTTCCCATGATGTAGATCAATTTCCAAATACAAAAATTGCTTTTTACTGTGAAATTATTCAAATAATGTTATTCATCTAGGTCCAGGTATAAAAGAGTTTAATCCGTAAGGATTCAAGATTGCAGTTGTTCTAATAATTAAATGAGTAAATTGCATAAAAGTTCTTGACTTATACACATATATTTCAATGTCATATCCAAACTTTAAATAATTGAGTAACAATATGATTGTATTAAATCGATTGATTTAAGGTTAGACAGAGCAGAAAACTAAATTTCATAAATATACCACAAGTCTAGTGAACATTTTCATTATTTTTTTAAAATTTAATGTTAGAAAGACATCATTATTATTTAAAATGTAAGTACGACATCGAATTTATCAAAGGATCCACTTATTGCCATCTCACTACAAAGAAAAATATATCACAAGTCTATTGAACATTTCCATTATCCAATGCAATCCATCAAATACTATGTATTAAGCAGGGGCATATGAGCCCTTGCTTATTAATTTGTTTCTCGAAAATGACGTTCATGTCCTCCATCCCAAGCCGCATATTGTAATTACTGCTTCTTTGTCCTCTACCTCAACCACCTCTCGTCCACACCGTTTCTCTCCCTTCTCGGATGTCACCACATTTTCCACATTGGAGCTCCTTGAGCACAGTTCAGGAGAGACTTGATCTCCTTCGAGCGGCGTTGGAGTGAAAAAGGAGAAGGAGATTTGTACGATTAGTTGCCCATCATGAAGGCCCCCTCCATCATGGCCGATGCTTCTACGACCCTCCGACATATTGAGACTACAACCCCGAGTTCCTCGGAGTTCAAGCACATGCGATCTTCTTCGTCCATTATCAGCTATTTTGAGATTCAATTCCTTAGTTTAGTTCCTATTAGGATTTGATTCGACTTTCATCTTCATTTATATTCCGCTCCTCAAATCAACTATGATCAGAGGCCCTTCTATGCGCAATTTATTATTTGTTCATCAGACTCTCCACAACTCATGCCCATTTCACCTCCAAATCATCCATTTCTCCAGCTTCGTTTGCAATCTATCAATGCTTCGATCGAATCCATGGTCGAAGACATTCTCCCCTCATTCCTCTACTTTAATGAGGACTACGTCTACCTCATCCCTAACTTCTAGCCAGGTACCTCATCCCTAACTTCTCGTCGGAACGCCTGCTCTCAAGCAGCTGAACTTGCTTGCAGATGTGTCAAGGAGACTACAACAACACTTTAGAGATCGATCCGCCAATTATCACTACCTCGAACTGCTTCCAATTCAGCACCATTGGAGTTGAGCATTACGGAGATCCAATGAATAGATCAGCTACCACCGATGATTAGATCGGTTAGAATAGCTTGAAGAGACGAATTGCAGTGCCATTTCTAGATACTTTAAATGGGGGACAACAACAAGCAGTTGCTCTAGGTGCATAGATGATGTTCGATTAGAGAAGTATTAATGATCCCAATTGCATCATGGACATCACACTACAATTTTCGATCAAACTCGAGTGAAGTATACAAGCCATCAGATAGAAGCATCTTTCAACCATCATATATGATCGTCATCCAATACACTATAGTGAGCCACATATGAGTATAGTATCCACAGATTAGAACGAGAGGACTAATGCAGACAACCCATCGCTTTAGCAAACCACGTGAGAAGCACGTGATCGATGAAAGTTTATAAATAGCCCCTCAAACATATTTTAAATTGCTAACTAATAATCTCACCGATGTAGATGTTATCAGTGTTTAAAACAGAAGCAAAAAAAAGTACGTATGAAGTTTCAATTCATTTTGGCTACTTAAAAAACAGTCATGCATGCACTACTTGTTGTTGTTTCATATATTTTCATATGTGTTGATAATTGTTGATAATAAGGAACTGTGAAAATAATTGTTTAATGACGGGTTTTAAAAATCAAATTATCCCAGACTTTATTGATAAACAAAGGAAAAGTTTACATCGAAACATGAGGCAAGCGGACAACAAGCTGCACCGCTAGTCCCACCATGTTTTTATTGATAATCAAATCGAACCGGTTGGTTGAACCGGTTAAATCAAGATCTGAAGAAAAAATGATCCCACCATGTTTTCATTCAGAAAATAAAAACTAATCAAAATCGGTTCGACCGCTTAAACTCTGTTGAATCAATTGAACCAAACCATCTTGTCAACTGTCTATTTTCTTGATAAAAAATAATTTCTAATAAATTAACAAAATATAATTTTTTTCAGAAACCATTATCTAGTCTCATTCTAACCCATAGTATTGTATCCCTTTATCTCCTCTCATTCACATATGTCAATGACTCATTATCACTTGTCCCTTCTGACCATACGAGCATTGCGTCTCTCTTCCCACATTGTGTATGAGGTTGTTTACTTATAGCAATAACAAACGAAGAAGAGTTGTCATAGTCATAATATGAAACACAATAAATTAACAACAATTGTCTTTAATTAGAGTTTAAATACTTTTAAAATTATTATTTTTTACATCATATATATGTATTTATATAAATTTTATGAAATCTTATTATTATATCCATTCAAGATTTTTAAGGATATTTATACCCCTAACTTTGAAGCAATTTCATTTTTGCGCCTATATTTCTTAAAAAATTCACAATATCATCATTATGTTGTTATAAAATGGGAGCACAAGTGTACTGATAAAAGGCCCCACTGTTGATTCTGTAAATATAGGGAACACATGCAATTGTATTAAAAATAGGGGTATATGTGTTATTCGAAAATTTAGAAGGACAATATATGATGTAGCATTTTTCGTATTTATTTGTATGATCTACCGGTCTAACTCGGTTCGACCTGGTTGAACCGTATGAACCAAACCAACAATGCAACAGTTCGATCTTTTCTGATTTTCTTGAATTGCTGACGTCATCACCGGTTCGACCGATTTGTCCCATTGATTCGACCATAAAATCAAAAATCGATACATGCCTAATTTGGTGTCCGGTTCAGTTTTTAAAACCTTAGTTTAATATATTACGCCATAACTCCTCTATCATAGGCATGAGAATACACTCATTGCACCCCCACCTCCTTGATCTCCCAAATCACTGTGTCCGACTTTAGCCTTCCATCATCCATGAGAGCTGATAATGTGATGAGGATCGTGCATGCATTTCCTTAGTTGGATATATGAAAGACATAATGTATGGCTAATAAGTGTGGAGGAAGGGTTACTCGATAGATCACCTTACACATACGAGTAATAATTTCAAATGGTCCAACATATCGTGGCGTCAACTTGCCATAAATATCAAATCTCCGTACTCCCTTCATGGGAGATACTAGTAGAAACACTCAATCTCTTTCATGTGATTGGCAATCGTTGCTTTGAGAATGAGGCCCCTCGTGGTATTTTATATTTCTATTTTCTTGAAAATAAAGGGAAAAATTATAATAATTACTAGCCTGCAATGAAATTTCCATGACACTTGATTTTATAGAATTTAAGGCATTGGAAAACTACCAATACGTGGGATTGCTTGAATATAAAACTTTACTAAAAATATACTTATTGATCTAAATATTTTATTTAATAGATATAAAGTTTGTGAAAAAAGTAAACAAAATGTGTATATATAATTAATTGAAACATGTGAGGAAGTACTGAAATTAGGACCCCTTTCCAAAATTTACAAGTAGTACAGAAACCTCTAATTTAATCGAATAAACTGCATAGACAAAAGATTCAATTTAATAAAAAAATAAAATGGATGAAAATTGACATAAATCTTATAAGGAGAATTCTAAAATTTGTTCCTTCAAATTTTGCCTATCGCGTGTATGATCATTATATTGCTAAAAATTATATATAACCGAGAATGAGTAATTTACAAGCACTAGTACATGTACCTATGATTTTTTAAAGAAACATCTACGAACATCATGACAAATATACGTAGATTCGTATGCTCAATTCTGATGAACTTTTTCTCAAACTCCGCATGTAAATGTCAATTACATTATTTCATCCGTGCAAACGTTATATTTTCCCATGCAAAGCACGGGCCCCTACGAGTTCTAAGTATCATGGTTTGAAAAATCAGATCAGATCGGTCGATTGGACCAATTGGATCGGAAACCGGTTCGATCCGGTCGGTTCGGCCGGTTTTATGTAATTATTTTTAAAAAAAAAGAAAATAAAAATCAAGTCAGGTCAATGGTCAGATTGGGTTGACGCGGATTGAGCTAGTTTTGATGGTTTAGTATATTTTCAAAAAATAAATGTTTAATAATGAAATAATAGGGTTTTGTCACTCATTCTCTACTTAACTATTACAATTTCAATTATGTCCCTCTCTTTTTTGGAATATAACTAGTGCCATTACTTTCTTAAAATAATTTTCTAGAAGCAACTACAAAAAAAATATTATAATATTATATTCATATATAATGCTAGAAAATATAAGTACCTTTTGTAGAGTTTTACTCGAAATAGACAATCATGTTATTCTATTTAAAGATTTGGTATTTTAAGCGATTATTTCATTGATATATAAATATATATTTACATATATGTATCCATTTTTATCGGTTCAAAAACCATTTGACTGGTCAGATTAGTAAATTAAGTCCGATCCATTTCTCTGAGTCGATAAAAATGATGACGTCATGCCGTCATTATTACCTGTCCGATCAGTTTGGACCGACGTTCCGTCTCCGTTGGACCAAATCGAAAACTTACTGGTTCAATGTCCGATCCAATTTTTAAAACCTTGCTAAGAGGGGGCAAAGGCAATTCTGTATTGTATATAAAATTACTAATCTGGTTTTTTTCCATTCCAAGATCCGGTCAATATCGCGGCCATCAGTGATTCGACCGATTGAGATCTGACCTATCAAATCAAATCAAAAGCAACAGGAGACCGGATCCGAATTTTTTTCTAAACATTGTTTGAAATGAATGAATGAACAATATCAGGATGATGAACATGGATGGATCAGCTTCTTGAGCTTCACAACAGCAAAAGCTCACGTGCTCCTTACATTTATTATTTTGCAGAATCTTAATCAAAATTTTAACCTTATCGGATTAAAAATTACGTATTCTAATATATATTTATGCCAAATTTCGTCTTAGTCCAATACTCATAACTCATACATCCAAACATATGAATATTTGATTGGTAATCTTGATCGATCAGAACGAATGGCATATAGGTATCGGATTAGGATAAAATTTAATATATACTTATGCCATGTTCGTTTGGAGAATAGGCACTGGAATAATGGGTCAATTCTCCACCTAATGTGATTTCCAAGAGTACGGCTATTCCCATCCACATCTCATTATTTCATCTTATTCCATGATTAGTCTTATATTTATTCCACCTTACCTACCCACATTTCACATTATTTATCGTATTCTTATCTTTCTAGCCGAATAGAGAATCGATCTTTATTCTCTTTATTCTCCATAATTATCCGTGCTTATTCTCGAACCGAACGCCCCTTTAGGATTTTTTTCGTTTGAGGAACAACCTCAAGAACAAGGGTGTTATTCCACTCCCATTCCCTTTCTCGTACGGCTATTCTCCTCAACATATCTCAGTCTAGTCATATTCCACTCTTATTTCTATCTTAACTCCACTTTACTTACTCTTATTCTCGTTATTCCTATCCTTCTAGCCGAACATGAATAGCACATTATTACATCTTATTCCTCACTCTTATTCATGCTTATTCTCGAACCGAACACACCCTTAAATTATAATACGTACTTTCTATCCATAAAATTAAAATTTAAAGGATTTTTTTTAAAAAAAAAAAGGTATGTGTCAATTTTCAATTAAGAACCTCAACTTTCAAGTGCATCAAAGAGTAGCCTAATCTTATTTTTTATCTGGAAAGCAAACCTCAGTAAGCTTATTCAATCCTTGACTTTCAAATTTCAACGTTAAACCATAAATTTGAATTTCAATCTCATGTTTGTTACACTTGAAAGTTGAGGCCTTTAATGGAATCGACACATAGTTAAGGTCTTTTTTTTAGTTTATCCAAATTTAAATAAAAAGATTTAGGGATTTTATTTAACCTCCAAAAAAACATTCAAGGGGCACAGCAGCTTGTGCTGTGGTCAAGGCACAGCAGAGGAGCTGGTCGCTGATGGACGGGATGGGAGATCGGAAAGGGCCTAAAGAGGAGAAGGAAGCCGGACACATCACGTGCACCATATCTTCTCCACATCGCCCTCGCTGTCAGAGCTGCCATTTTATTATTTTAGTATTTTCCATCATCACCAACTGTTAGCCGCTGTTAGTTGTGCTAACTACGTTTTCTTTTAACTTCAGCAATTTGCTTTCGTTAATCAAAAGAGCACAGGGAATGTGTGGATCAAAATAAAGGGTAATTTACGAAAATGGTCCCGAAGTTTGGGCAAGTATGCAACGAAATCTCTATAAAGAAAATCGTAATATTACCCAATTAGTTATATGGCGTCTTTGTTATTAGTAAAACTGAAACATGTAATTACTACATATCTTTAAGGTTATAATGATGGCATTAATAATGATGAAAATGACATTATAACCAATCATTTATTGCTTATAAAAATATTGCATGCCATGTTCATAACAGAGTATGTACATTGTCGAACCACTGTATATTCTTATGTGTTTATGTGTGATTATCTTTTGTATCATTTTTTGCTTGTGTATTGTTAATCGTATCTGTTCACAACAAATGAAGATAAATTCTCGAGCAGTCTGATAGTAGAAAAACATGCTAAAAGATTCTGAATTGTCTCAATAATAGAAATATGAAAATATTGCATCGAAGATCCTTGTAATTACATTATGGAGTAATGGGCAAGATCTTTTAGGGGTTTTGATGTAAACATCAATAAGAAAAAGAACATTAGATCAACACCTTTTAGAGTTTAGGGGTCTAAAAGTGAGATAAAAAGTAGTTAAACTCTTCCATAAACTATTGTTCAACTTTTTAGGTTTATAGAACAAGGACGTGGATGGAATTGGCATGCACAACCTATTTAAGAGATGGGTAGAGACTATCATGTGCCCTAAGGTAAGGGGCAAAAAAAAGTTCCAAGTCAATATGAGATACAAAGGTCCTTAGACCCCATGGAATGTCCTTTGAGAATTGAGACCCTTTGCTTGTATTTAGGAAGAAGAGGTTGAACCAATGTTGCAGCCAATTGGGCTAGCAACATGCACACTTACAAAAGGATACGATGGATTCCCTCACCATAGTACAATTCGTATGCAGCAAAGCATGCATGCATATACACGCACGCACACACACACCCATACACACATATGTATAGACACATGGATGTGTGTGTGCATGCTCGAACATATGCAAACAAGCATATATGGATGAAAGTTCGGGAAAATTCGTTGCTACTACTTATTGCCGTTAAATGTAAAAATATTTCGAATTATATAGATTCTAATCAAGCATAAATGAGCAAATCACTAATGCAAATATTAATAAAATCTTGAATGAAGTAAAAAAGACTACATAACATGAATTACCAAATATTCGTAAATACCTGATCAAATCATAATCTAAGAAAAAATTATTTTAAAATAAACACCATTAAAGATTTGATCTAAATCGAACCTTTAACGAAGCAAATAGAAAACCTAAGCAAAGCTGAACTGAATGCGAACACCATCTACATCTTGTCTAACCAAATCAAATCCAAATCCTTAAATATCTTAAAGAAAAATAAATCAAACTAAAGAGATATGGTTAAATTCAGGTTAGGGACACCCTTATAAGGTCTTGTATCCAATTTCTCCGGATATCTTATATATTATCCTCAGATCTAGTTGGATGAGATGAATCCAAAGGAAATTATTTCATGTCAGTTGAAGATCGTTACAAATTGTTGTAATTTTTTGAAGAAAGATTAATATTCCTTAAGCCCATTAGTAACCCTTAACCTATGTCATTAGAAACAATTAATCAGGATTAAATAGACTAATGGTGATTAAAGTTAATAAGAATAAGGAGAAAGGTTAGTCATATATTAATAGATGCCAACCACAATAATTAATCTCAATTAATACTAATTAACCACGATTAGTGCTAATTAAGCATCATGAGCAAAATCGTAGTCTTCGGAACAAAATGGGAAAATCATGGGTTGTATAATTCACACCTTCAATGACTATGATGCCATCTTACCATCATACTATGCAATAAGCCACATATGATTGCTTGTCTAGGTGACTAAACTATGATAAAGAGGATCCTTTGCTATGTTACAAGACCTGCTGTAACACAAGGATCCATCCCATATGGATCTGACGACCCTGATAGGGGGCGACTATCCCCGGCCTCCTATGAGGTCGTCCGATCCATATCGGACGGATCCATGCGTTACAACAGGTGTCATAATACAGTAGAGGATCCATCCTCAAACTATGAATGGGATGCTACGTGAGTGAGGTGAAGGCCTATAAATATTCGTATACTCCTCATGTTTAACCGCCCATTCCTTACTCCACCCCCTAAGACTATGGTAGAGAGCATGAGAGTAGTCGAAGAAGCAACAAAGGAGCACATGATAAAGAGTCGTTCTGCAAGAAGAAGAGCAGCAAGGTGCGAGCTGCGTTGACTACGTTGCGGAAGAATGTTGATAGATCTAACTTGAGCCATCTGTTCTAGTTTCTTTCTTTCATATATTATTAGTAGCATATGGTGAAGAAACTTGGGCATAAACTTGCTTGGGTGAGGGCAACTAGGTTGTCAATGAACAAGTGACGCTCTCTATGATTCATCCACCAACGATATAAAGCATATCGATTATTTATTATAAGCTAGTATTGATATTAATATGCAATATATAAAGGACAACTGCACGAAGAGGTCCCAAAGTCAAAACTCGTTTCATTAACCTTAGTTCCAGCCTTGCCACAGGAATACAATCTCGTTGTCGCATGCACTTCTTAACCAACCAAAATTCATTCTTAAGAGAGTGGCACTTTTCTCCCGAACAATGTTCTTCCTAGGATCTTCGACAGGTGATCGAGATGATAGCAACAGGTCCCGCGGCAATACCACTCACAACAGGAGATCCGAACCCTCTCAAGCCATGAAAACAAAGGCATGTAGGTAGTATTCTACATGCTCAAACCCCTCTCCAAGGAACATACATGATGGGTAGGCCCTCCCCACCCGAGCTCTAATGTAGCATTCTTACACTAGTATTGGCTCCCTTTGCTTCCAAGTTTGGGTCCCAAAGTCTTACCCCTACTTTCTAGAATGTGGGTGGTTCTCTCTGCCAGTGTGGATCGTCTGACGTATCGTCCCTTGTTGTGACGCATGGGATATGTCGGATGGAGAATGGACGACTCGGATAGGAGGTCGACTATCCCTGGCCCCATATAGTCGACCACCTATCCGGGTCGTTCATTCCCCATCCGACGCATCCTCTACGTCACAGCAGGGGAATGTTACAGCAGACGACCCGATCGCTCTTTCTGCCATCTTTTTTTACCATCCAAAAGCATATGAAATCATTTCAATTTCCTTCAAAAAAATCCATTTTATGTATTTTTACCTTCAATTTCACAAATATACATGCACTTACATATGCATATAGATATAGGTATATGTATACGTGTGTATTAACAAATATTTTATTGATTTTGAAAAAGAGTCAGAATAAATGATCTGGCCCTTTTATTTCTCGATGCGAGAGATTCATAAATCAGGAACCTAATGTAAACAGATAGAATGAATAGAAGCAAGAATTTTCAAGACTATTAGGTTCTATTCGTTTGGAGAATAAGCACTGAAATAAGTGGTCAATTCCTCGCCCGACGTGGTTCTCAAAAGTACGGCTATTACCATCCACATCCCATTTTTTCACCATATTCCTTTCTTTATTCCTACTTAATTACCCTTATTCCACCTTAATCTCCTTATTCCTATCTTTCTAGTCGAACACAGAATAGATCATTTATTATCCTTGTTCTCATCCTTATTTCTGCTTATTCTCGAACCGAACACCCCCTTAATAGTTTTTGTTCTTTATAAAAACAATAATTTTGTTTCTTTGTATTTACGTCAGTTCTCTTTTTATCCAACTCACTTCGCTTTCGTCCCATTCCATTCCTACTTTCTTTAATATCAGAGTATCTAAAATATTTATACAAACCAATAACATGCATTTACCATATTAGAATCCTCATAAGACATCTTCCTCTTTTCACATCAACATACCTTAAATGGTATATGCAAGAAAGGATAGATGATGTCCTACTCGACTCCCTTCCCCGCCTAAGAAAAATAGCACCATGGGGTGGAAAAATTGCTGCAAGAGTGTAACGTCCCGGACTTAGGTCACCGGTCTGTTATCGAGAAAAACTGGCCCTGACAACTTATTGGATACGAGCCCAAATGGATCCGTTGGCAACCACCCAAAATGCTTAAGATTAAGTTGTCAAGTAGTAATCCCCGCCACTTATAAACTACACCCACATTTCGTGAGTTTTAGATGTGACACTATGTTTGGGGATATGGGTGTTACAAAGAGACGGAAAAAAAAGCATCCAACGAAGGAAATAGCAAGACGTGTGAGAAAAATAGTATTACGTGACAAATAACAAAATGAAACGAAAAGTAACGCGGAGGGTTAAAAATATTAGAGTAGATGGAAAAAATAGCAAAGGTATAGAAAATATAGTAGAGGGTGAGAAAAATAGCATTGTGCGAAAAAATAGCAGTAAAGTGAAAAAAATGGTAGGGTGGATGGTAGGGTTGGCTATTGAGTCAAAGCTCGATGAACCGGGTTCGGACTCAGCTCGATAAGGACTCGTGAGTCTGGCTCATTAAGCTATGGAGCCGAATCCGAACCAGAATTTTGGACTCGATAGCTTAACCAGTCGAGCTCGAGTTGAGCTATGCTTAGCTCGATAACTCGATAAGGAATATACATACATACATACATACATACATATATATATATATATGAAGAAAGGGATCCTACTCCATGGAGTAAGTAACTTACCTACTGCATTTTCATTTTTTTTTTGAACTTTTCTTTTATTTTTTTGAAAAATGCTTTCATAGATTTTCATAACTATATCCATCTAACATGTCATTTAAATTTCGTCAGAAACAGAGACTCATATGTCCATCCAGAATAGGTAAATTACAGCAAATCTAAGACCGTTAAAATTAACTGTTCTGGATGAAGGGCATATGAGTCTCTATTTCTGACGAAATTTGAATGACATATTAGAGTGATATAGTTATGAAAATCCATAGAAGTATTTTTCAAAAAAAATAAAAAAAGTTGAAAAAAATGAAAATATAGTAGGTAAGTTACATACTCCATCCATGGAGTACAATCCCTCCCCCCTTCCCCCACTCTCTCTCTCTCTTTCTATATATATATATATATATAATGCACACATAAGAGGAGTTGCTTGTTCAACAACGGTACCTATATCTATAGTTGTAGTTATTTGCGTAGTAATTAAATATGTATATTATACCAAATCAAATTGTAGATCGATATAATTTTGTTTCATGGGCACCTTAGAACTATATATGTTCATACATGTGAATGTGAATTCCAACGTGACAATGTTCTACTAACATTATATTGTAGATTTAATTATGATCTCATGTTATTATATATCTTTAAATAGGAATATATTTGATAATTTTCCACGAAGGTGCTGACTAATATTGTATTTTTCTAAGAAACATACAGCTACATATACATTTATATTTTTCTATTTTATAATTAGCAAATTAGTCTTTTTATTAGCAAATAGAATGTTACAATATATAATATAATTTAGCTTTTGAAATATAACTCAGTTAGTGACTTATTGGTAAGGAAGACAATCCCTCAAAGAAGAGATCATGGGTTCAAGCCCAGTCACTACACTTGTACCAAAAAACGTCATTTCTTTAACGAGCCAAATTTGGCTCGAGCCCAGACGAGGCTCAATACGGGCTCGGCTCGAGCCTTATCGAGCCTGAGCTGGTTCGATAAAAGGCTCGAGCTCACCAAGCCTGAGCCAGGTTGAGACAGAATGTGGCTCGGTTCATTGGGCTCGATAGCCGACCCACTGGATGGAGAGTCCGATGGAAAAATACCGATGAGAGGAAATACCCGAGGAAAAATATTAAGAAAACTGAAAATTGGATGTGGATAAAAAATAGTGGTGTGGAGAGAAAGAGGGAGAGAGAGAATTACGTTGTTGTGTTTATGAATATAAGAATGTTAGGATTGTTCTCTTTTATAGCGCATTAGATGGGTATGATGCACTCTTAAAAATAATAAGAGTGATAAGACAATTCTTCGTGTCCTTCCTTTTTATGATTAAGTTGCTTTTACACAGAAGTACATGGGAAAGGAAGAAGACGATGAACTTTGGAGAAATTTACACAGAAGTCCAACTTTAAGTTGCAAAAATGTTAGTTATTTTTAAGGGTATACAAAAAATATTGCAATTATATGCTGATTTCCAATTAAAAGCCTCATCTTTTAAAAGTGACTAGTATGTGTTTGGAATTTTAACTTTATAGTTTAACGTCGTGATGCAAGGATCGCGGAAGTTTATGGAAGCTAATATTTGAGACATAAATTTAAGATTAGCCTCTCTTTGTTACACTTAGGGCGCGTTTGATTCGTGGGTTATCCAGGGGTGGATAACTCGGTTTTGTGTTTGTGTGTTTGGTTGGTGGGTTAAGGGTTGGGAGGGTTTGTGTGATGTGATTGTATTGGAATTTGAAAAAGTTGGTAGTTATTATGATATGATTGTATTGAAATTTGAAAAAGTGGGTGGTTGTTGTGATGTGATTGTATTGAAGTTTGGAATAATGAGTAGAAGTTGAGTATTCTATGATTTTTAGATGATATGATGGTATAATATATAATTTTTTATGGGAAGGGAGTGGACCCCACTAGTGGGTTAAAAGTGAGGGTTTTGGGGGGGGGGGGTAACCCCACAACCAAACGTACCCTTAGGGTGCGTTTGGTTGGCGGGTTAAGGCGGGTTAAATTGGTAGAGGGTAACTCGTTTTTGTGTTTTGGTGTTTGGATAAAAGGTTAAACTAGGGGTGGGTTAGAAGTGGGTTTGGGGTGATATGATTGTATTGGAGTTTGAAAAAGTGAATAGTTATTATGATGTGATTATATTGAAGTTTGGAAAAGGGGGTAGAAGTGGAGTAGTTTATAATTTTTATATGATATGATGGTATAATATATTATTTTTTGATAGGATTGATGATGTAAATTTGATTTATTTAATTTTTAAAAAAAAAGAATAAAGTGGAGCCCAAGGGGAGAGAGGGGGATGTGGGTTAAGGGGGGTAAACTCCCCTAACCCGCGGGTAACTCACGAACCAAACGCTACCTTAGGAATTTAAAGCCTTTCATTGAGAATGGACGCATAGTTGAGGATGTTTTTTTATAACTTATCCAGTTTTAATCCTATGATGTAATTACACAGATTGTAGAAGTTAAATTTTAACTAGACAGGACTTCAGGATTGATCGTATAAAAATTCCAAAAAACAGACACAACTTCCCAAGTTCCAATGGAGTGATCACCCTTCTCTCCTCCCCCCTACACACACTCTTTCTCTCCCTATCCATTACAGCTGTTTTCCATCTCCTCAATAAAAAACATAAATTCCATCCCTTTAATTCGAGTCACTGCCAAACGCCCTGTTCTTCCCTCCTCCTTCAAATCGCAGTCACGTCTCGGGATCTCTCCATTCTCACCATTCCCATCTCTCCAGAAGCTCTCTCATCTTCATCAGGATCCGAGGCCCAGGCTATCATACTTTCAGCTCCACCCACTCTTCTTTGGTTTTTTGGGGGGGTTAGATTTCTCCTTGATTGATCCCAAACAGCTGCTGCCGCTCTGTCACTTGATTCCCTCTTTCTGCGAGTTGGGTTTAATTGCTCTTTCCTGATTTGGAAGGAAAGTTTTGGGTTTCTGGTGCCCCAGCTACACAAAGATTCCCATCTTTCCTCTCTCTCTCTCTCCCTTTGCCCCGCCCCCAAAGAAGAGGGGAGATTGTTGTTCCATCTTTTGATTACAAAAACTTACATCTATTTCTGCTCTGGAGATTCTCTAGGAAAAGAAGAAAAAAGGGTGAGTTCCTGCTTTTTTAATCCTGTTCATGTTGTTATTCTGTTCTATTACTACAGTCACCAGCAAGAACAGCATTAGCAGGAAAATGGACGATCGTTTGATCCAATAAAAAAACCCGATTTTTTGTTGGTTTTATTTTAATCCTGCTCTAGAGTTGCAAGTAAGAAAAGCCGTAGCAGGAAATGCGTGATCTTTTAATCCAGTGAAAAGACCGAGTTTTTTTATCATGTTCCGTAGTTGCAACCAAGAAAAGCTGTAGCAGGAAATGGGTGATATCTTTGAATCCGATAAAAAAAACCGGTTTTGTTGGGTTTTTTAATCCTGTTAGCAGAAAATGGGTAATCTTCAATTCCAAAAAAAAACCTGGTTTTTTGTTGGTTTTGTTATTCTGTTTTAATCAGAAGGTGATGGTGCAATCTAGATAATGCAGCAGTGGAGAAAGGGATCGCAGTACCCAGATTTTAGATTCGCAGTAACTGGAGGCTGCAGTTGCGCATTTCTCTCCCTCTTCTCCTGCTTGTGTTCATACTCTGTTCTAATCACAAGCGAGAAAAGCAAAAAGAAGAAATTAGGTAAAACAATTACCTACTGCAGAGATTAGTTCTCTACCCTATCCAATTTTCCAGAAAAATACCAAATTTTCTCGTTTTGTTGCAGTTCTAAAAATTACAGTACTCACACATCTACAGTTCATGTTCTTAATATGTTTACATCACAAGCAACAATGCAAATCCATAGAAGACTACTCTCTCTACACAACCAAATTTCCAGGAATATCCGGTTTAGATTCGCAGTTCAACCGGATGCCAGTGCCATCCGATAAGAACTGGAGGTGGCAAATACTCTCTTTTTTCCCGCTGTCCGGGTTCTTATTCTGTCGTAGATAACAGCAGGAAAATAAATAACAAGTAAAAGATGTAATTTCTCTACACGTCCAAAATTTCCAGGCAAGAAAATGTTTTTTTTTGGATTTTGTTATTCTGTTCTAATTCTTCTAAACACAAAACGGGCAGTGCAATCTATTCAGAATAGGTGAAGAATTTATGATTACACTATCCAGATCTTGATTTACAGCTCAACCTACAAAACTGCTCTTCTTATTCCATTCTAATTGCAAGAAGTAGGAAAAAATAGCAATAGCAGGAAATGGGTAATCTTCTAATCCAAATTTCCAGGGGAAAAACCAATTTTTTTGTTGGTTTTGTTATTCTGTTCTTACCACAGGAGGGCAGTGTGATTTATCTAATATACTTTAAGAAACTGTAATAACACTATCCAGATTTGGACTGTTCTTGTTCATGTTCTTATTCTATTCTAATTACAAGAAGAAGCCGTAAAAAAGAAATGGGTAATCTTCTAATCCAAATTTTCCTGAGAAAAAAAGACCGATTCTGTTGGATTTGTTATTCTGCTCTAACCACAGAGTGGTGATGCAATCTGTCTACTATACGGAAGGAAATCGGAGTTACTCTATCCGGTTTTGGACACGCATCTCAACCCGATGCTGGTGCCGTTGGGCGCGAAGAACTGGAGGTTGCAATCGAGGTGTGTGTAGATCTTCACCGACGCGAAGACCCCCACCCTCCACCTCGTCCTCGCCTGCCCCTTGAGGTTGAACCCGATGACCGCAGTCCCTTTCAGTGCCCGGTCGACCTCGTCCCTCCCCGAGGCGTCTAGCATCACCGCCGCGGTTTCCACCGGATAATTCAGAGCCAGGGAGCTGTTCTTCCCGACTTCGAATGGAAGCGCACGCAGTTCTGCGATCCTAACATCGTGAAAGAACAGCGAGAACGCGAAATTACTGAAGCTTGCGTGCATCTTGGAGTTGTGATTCTCAGCAACCAGCGTGATGGCCAACTGGACGGTGAGAGTGCCCCACTTGTCGTAGCCGACGCTGAGGAGATGCGCGTAGGCGACACGCACGTCGGGGGTCTTGGGCTGGTAGATCATGTAGATCGCGAAGATCGCGGCGCCTGTGATGATGACCGCCACCGCGAGGACCGCACATATGATCGCCGCGAGCCAGATCAGCGGGTTCGTGCGGCGCTCGGCGCCCAGTATCGGCTTAGGCATCGGGAGCGCGGGAATCGTAATGGCTAAAGTCCATGTGGGCTCTTCTTTGCTCTAGTGATGTTGCTATTGCAAAGCTTTGCAAGAGGTTTTGGTATCTTCTTCGCTCTTATGGAAAGCCAACAACCAGCATCAGTAATCTCTTCTTTTAAAGTAGATACCAAACTCTACACGCGAAGGAAGCCGTACGTCCCGGTGCTTGCTCTGCATTGTCGGAATTTCGAGAGTTCATCATCGATCAAACCTCGCGGTTTTCGTAGACGAGCAATGTCGTATCTGATGGACATACCTGATGTCTCGAGTGCCGACATGGGCTCGATCCCTGATCGCATTCTATCTCCGGTTGCAATAGATGTCATCTTTAGAGGAATTCGCGACATCCACCCGACAAAATTGCTGAATTATGTGTTTATTTTTGTCATGTCTGAACTGGTTTCTTTGCGGTTTTCGGTAATTTTACAGTTGATTCTGAAACAATGCAGGATGAGATGAACAGTCCAAAGATGTGGCAATATTGGTGACATCGATGGACCCTCAGGCCTTCGTCAAGCTGTCGATCGGAGCGCTGGGGCTGCGCATGCCCGCGGCTGTGTCGAAGACAGTGCACTTGACGTGCACCTGTGAACTTAAACTACGGGGATTCCCAGTTCAAACTGTGCAGGTGCCCATCCTATCCCATCCAGAAGGCAGCCCCGATTGTCACGCGAACGTATCGATCTTCTATCTCGAGCAATCCGACGTGAGGAGTCTTCTTGCACCCAATTGCTTCCGTTCCTCGCAGGCGTGCCTGGAGATTGTGGTCTTCGTGGGATCAAATGGATCGCATTGCGGCCTGAACAGCAAGAGGCATCAGATCGGGGTCGTCAGGCTGGCAGTCCGCTCTGAATGGATAGAAGGAAAGCCGATCGTGCTTCACAACGGTTGGATCGGCGTAGGAAAGAACAAGCTCGAGGGGTCTGAGCTACACCTGAGAGTAAGGCTCGATCCCGATCCAAGATACGTGTTCCAGTTTGAGGATGAGACGGCTTTAAGTCCGCAGATAGTTCAGATTCAGGGAGCCATCAGGCAGCCGATATTTAGCTGCAAGTTCAGCCGAGAGAGGAGGTAAAGACCACCAATTTCTGGTTCCATCTTGATCGGTTCTACGTACATCAATTTCGATCGCTGTGTTCTTGTCGGCAAACTATGATCGGTTTGCATCTTTGCGTAATCTCATCGCAAGCATAAGATCTTCAACTAATTTTACTGCATGTAATTTTCAAATTTTTGAAAATTTGTAGCCGTTTGCAACAGGCCATCCTCCTTGGACATGTCCGGCAACTACTGGGTAGCCGCGAATGGAGATACAGGCGACGAAGTCGAGCGGAGGGAGAGGAAAGGGTGGAGGATCGCGATACACGACCTCTGCGGATCGGCCGTGGCAGCTGCATTCATAGCAACTCCATTCGTGCCTGCCACGGGCAGCGACCGGGTTTCGCGGTCCAATCCCGGGGCGTGGCTCATCGTCCGTCCCGACCCCTCGGGACGCCCGGAGAGCTGGTGCCCCTGGGGGAGGCTGGAGGTGTGGCGCGAGAGCGGCGCGAAGGATTTCGTGTCCTTCGCACTGCACGTCCTTCCGGAGGGACAGGACACTGGAATGCTCGTTTCACAGATTCGGCTAAGCGCGGATAAGGGGGGAGAGTTCTTCATCGACATGGACAGGCAGATGCCCATTGGCGCGTCACCATTGGCGACGCAACAGAGTAAGAGCGGCGAATTGGTGGCCGACGGTTCAGCACGTCCCATCATCGGGGGGTTCGTCATGAACTGCAAGGTGCAGGGGGAGGGGAAGAGCAGCAAGCCGTCGGTGCAGCTCGCGACGAGGCACGTGACGTGTACAGAAGATGCCGCTATCTTCATGGCTCTTGCCGCCGCCGTCGACCTCAGCATCGAGGCGTGCAGACCGTTCAGGAGGAAGATCAAGTGCAGACCTCAGCATCGAGGGTGCTTAGCCCCCCGGTGGTTTTCCAAAAATCTAAATATGATAAGTTAATTTGGTGGAATTGACAATCCCGTGGATTTCGTGCAATAGCCTTCGTGGATACCATGAATTTCACAAAATCTGAATATCTCAAATTCGTATGTAGCCTCTTCCGTTGATTTCCAAAATTCTAAATACGAGGTGTCAATCCCGTGGATTTCATGCAGTCCCAAAAGTTAAAATACAGGATGTCAATCCCGTGGATTTCGTGAAGAGGCTCTCGGTGGTTTCTTCATATTTAAAAATTTGAACTTCTTCCTATTTTTAACATTCCTATTCTATACGATTAATTCTTATGGATTATATAAAAAGATGGTATGTATTCCAAACTTGTAAGAGTCTTAAAACCTCTAACACTACCCAAAATTTTTAATTTGTGTCTGCAGATCACGTCGCGGCATTGGACACTGGCGGCGGTCTTTCCTCTTTGTTTTCTCCATCGATCGTGCAGTGCAAGTAAGAAATTTCACGCTTCATGTTATAGCTATCTCATATTATCTTATCATATATAACTTTCACAAATATTAATAGCAATGCAGTAAATTCATAAATCTTAAATGACATCTTTTTGTGACTAATTTCCTATGGCACAAACAATTATTTGTTGTTAAGCTTTTTTATTATTGTAAATTAGTGTATATAGTTTAGGGTTGCAAACAGTTAACGATACGTTAGTATTTGATCTATCACACTATTCGTTTTACATAAAGATTTTGACATCCATATCTGTATCCGTTTTAAAATGGATGCAGATATGGATATCAATTTGACATCCTCAATGATCTGTATCCATATTCTATATCTATTTTTATATAAATATAATTGTATATTTATTTTAATTTGACATCTTCATATTTTCTATGGTTATATGTACCCCGTAATAGTTGTAATTGGATGTATTCCTTGGGAGCAAGAAATATCAATCACATTTATATTTAAAGGGAAAATACTAGATCCACAAAATATGTTCCATCTCGTACACCACCAAAAAAGTTAAATGGTTTGAATGGAAGTAGAAAATTTCAAATACAAAACTATATATTTTGATAAAATGTGTATTACATCTTTATTATTTATATTATTCTAATAACAAATATTGATGCATGATATTAATCGTATACATATGTGAAATTTAAATAAACTTACTATTTGCATTACATATTTCAAAAATCATACCATTTAAAGTTTTTCGTGGCGATTGAATCACATCTAGAAATAGTTCTAATTTTGAATTTTAATAAATATTAAAATTTTGATTTGTTAATTAATGTGTAATGAAGTTTTTTGTTTATGGGCTATTTAGGAATTATATTCATGATTGTAGCCCATTATTTTTATCCCTAAAATTTGACGTATGTGAGTAACTTGATGTCACTGTATATGTTGCATCGTTGGTGTATATGTGTATTAAAGGCTCCTGATATTAATTATCTTTTCAGATTTAAATTCAAAAATGTCAAAGAATACAATTACCGCCTTTTTCTCGAAGAAGATAGATGAAAGTATTCTTCCGAAAAATGTAAATGTCCACAATGATCTTCATGAAGAAGAATGCCCTCCAGCAAAAATTCCACGAGTAGAAATAACTACTACTGATGATATTTCAATGGAAAGAGATCCAGGATTACGTCGGATGATTTGGGAATATCCTTTAGAAAAAAGAGAAGATATAATTCGAAGTTATCTTAATATGGGACCTTATCAGTATATTATGGCAGATTATCCGTATAGCAATAGTGGAAAACAACGTAGACGGTTTCAAGCATCTTGGTTTAAGCAATACTTCTGATTAGAATATTCTCCCTCCAAAGATGCAGCATTTTGCTTTTGTTGTTATCTTTTCTGTGGTAAATGCAATTCCAAGTATGGTGCGAATGTCTTTGTAGTTGGCGGATTTCGCAATTGGAAGAAAATCGATGATGGGAAAAATTGTTCTTTTCTGAATCACATTGGAGGCCAAGGATCAATTCATAATATGTCAGAAGAACGATTTCGAAACTTAATGAATAAAGCACAATACATTGAATATGTATTTGAAAAACAAGATGACAGACAAATAAAAGAAAATCGGTTGAGATTGAAGACTACTATTGATGTCGTACGATGGTTAGCTTTTCAAGCATGTGCATTTAGAGGCAATGACGAAAGATCATGTTCAATAAATCGTGGGAATTGTATTGAACTGATAAAATTTGTTGCTTCATATAATGAAGAAGTGGATAAAGTTGTATTGGAGAATGCACCGAGAAATGCTAAATATACTTCACCCGATGTTCAAAAGGAAATTCTTCAAATTATAGCCCATAAAACAAGATGCTTCATTCGTGAAGAGATTGGGGATGCTACTTTCTGCACAATAATTGATGAAGCTAGAGATGAATCAAGGAGAGAACAAATGGCAATTGTTCTTAGATTCGTAGATAAACACGGTATTTTACGTGAACGCTTCTTCGATATAGTTCACATTCCTGATATAAAAGCCTCTACATTGAAAGACAAACTATTCAAAGTACTATTACAAAACAATCTTGATTATACAAGAATAAGAGGCCAAGGTTATGATGGAGCTAGCAACATGCGTGGCGAATGGAATGGGTTGCAGGCCATGATTAAAAAAGATAATAAATATGCTTATTATATTCATTGCTTGGCTCATCGTCTACAATTGGCTCTTGTTACTGCTTCTAGAGAAGTGATTCCAGTTCACAAGTTCTTCAATAAATTGACAAGTATAGTAAACATTGTTAGTGCATCTTCTAAACGTCATGATGAATTACAAGCTGCCCAAGCAGATGATATTTCATATCTTATTTCTATAAGTGAAGTTCAATCAGGCACTGGATATAACCAGACTGGAACTCTACAACGTGCTGGTGAAACTCGATGGAGTTCACATTATAGATCTCTATGCAGCTTTATGAAAATGTATAGTGCAGTGTGCAAGGTACTTTTGACGATTATAGATGGAGGTGATACTTATTTGCAACGTGGAGAGGCAGATGAAGCTTATGAGGCTATGACATCATTTGAGTTTATTCTTATCTTGCATATAATGGAGAATATATTAGGACTCACTGAAGACTTATGTCAAGTTTTACAGCGAAAAAATATAGATATTTTGAATGCTTTACAACTTGTATCGTCAATAAAAGAACACCTTCAAAGGCTACGAGATGATGGTTGGAATGTATTATTTGAGAAAGTTGTATCATTTTGTCAAAAACGGAGCATTGATATTACAGATCTGAATTCCTATTTTTCTCGAAGTCGAATGAGGTGTCGTGGGCAAGAACAAGAAGTTACACTATTACATCATTATAGAGTGGACTTATTTACTGCAGCTATAGACTCTCAATTATCAGAACTTAACAATCGATTTAATAAAGATGCTACTAATCTTCTTACTCTCAGTGCAGCTTTGAGTCCTACAGATGGTTACAAATTCTTCAATATTGTTGACATATGCAAATTAGCAAGGGACTTCTATCCTGCAGATTTCACAGATCAAGAGATATTATTGTTAGAGAAACAACTGATACATTATAAATCAGATGTCACTACTCATCCTGTTCTAAAAAATATTTCAAATCTTGTAGAACTTTGTCAGAAGTTAGAAGAAACACGGAAAGCTGAAATCTATTATTTGGTCAGTCGTTTGATCCGACTTGTATTGACCTTGCCTATTTCAACTGCAACAACAGAAAGAGCATTTTCAGCTATGAAGATAATAAAATCTAGACTTCGTAACAAGATGGAAGATGATTTTTTAAGAAGTTGTCTTCTAACATACATTGAGAAAGAAGTTGCAGAAAAATTCTCAACGGATTCGATTATCGATGACTATGATTTAAAGTCACGTCGCGCTCGATTTAAATAATTTCACATTCAGGTAATCCAGATATCTTTCTCTTGTTCACTTATCTTTATATTTAAGCTATTTAGTATCACTAATTTCTTGTATTTTCTTCGTAGGAGGATTAATATGAACCAATAAATGAGATGATCGAGTAGAAGACATATGTCGCCAATTTTACATTATGTTCAAGAAAAATATCGTATGTTAGTTTTTTTAAAAATCCAAGTCAAACTTTTATGTACCATTAGTTTTTTTAATATATGTTTAGAAGTTTTTAAAGGAAAAAGTCTTTACTATGTTTTCTTTCATATGTGTAAGGTATTGATATGAACTTAATCTAGCCCCCCCCACGATAAAATCCTGGCTTCGTCCCTGCGCTTGTGAATAAGAGATGGGATCGGCTGCTGCAGCAGACTCTGCAGTAGACATGTGAGTTACTCGATCTTGATCGAGCGGTTCACACGATTTCGTATGATACTGGCTCACAAAAAGTGCGAAATCGTATGGAAAGTCTGATGCAGCAGATGTTCCTCTCTATGTGTATAAATTATGCTAGACTGATAATTGGTGGTTAACGTGGTTGTGATCGGTGTGACTACGCAGGGAATGGAAGAGGAGGAGGCGTACGTGAACCGATAACGCTGTCGGGAAGCTCTTGGAGGCTGAATGGTGGTGCTTGCGAGACCACGGCCCCGTCCTTCGATTCTGATCTGTTATCCGCCCCCCACCTCGCACTGCTTGTAGATGTTTGCTTTCCGACCACCGGAACTAGTGTGGTGGGCAGGAAGCTGTTGACGCCCGCTATTATGTACCTTTCTCTCGACTAGTGCTCACTGTGCTGGCAGAAGTAACCGGAACGTAAATGCTGATGACGGTTGACAATATAGCTTAAGATTTCAAAAAGTTTGGGTATGTCGCTTCCCACACACGAAGAGAAAGGAACCCACAGTCCGGAGCTGCTGTAGAGGTCTGCTGTGAATCCATAGAGCATTCGAGTTAGCTCGATTTTGCTCTGTTTTTGTGTCTTTGTGGTAGGAATTCGTGCGAACCGCTCGATCAAAATAGAACGGTTCGGATACTCCACGGAGCCACAGCAGACCACTGCGCAGAGGATCTGCTCTACAGTCCGGAATCATTTAGACTCAGATTTGCTGCCGAATCGATCACCGTTCATATAATTTGCTCCAACTTTGATAGATACGCAACGAAGCACTACTCCATTCGAAACAGAGACCTCGCGAGAGAACACGTGCACATATTATCAGATTAGATCAAGGTTTTAAAAATCGAACCGAACCGGCCGGTTGGATTGATTAAACCAAGAATCAGAGGAAAAACGGTCCAACCACTCGGTTTTTATTCAGAAAATAAAACCAGTCAAAATCTAGTTGAACCGCTTAAACCCAGTTGAACCAATTGAATCAAATCATCGGTTCAACCATCCATTTTTTGACAAAAAATAATTTCAAATAAATTAACAAAATACAATTTTTCCTGGTATATTCATAATCTAGTCTCCTTTTAACTCATAGTATAGTATCCCCTTATCCCGTCTCCTTCACATGTGTCAATGACTCATTATCACTTGTCCTTTCCTGGCATATGAGCATTGCTTCTCTCTTCCCACAGGTTGTCCACTCATAACAAATGAAGAAGACATTGTCGTAGTAATACTATGAGAAGCAATAAATTAATAACACTTAGACATTAATTAGAGTTTAAATAATTTTAAATTGTTATTTTTTTACATCTTTTTTATAAAATTTACAAAATATGACTAATATGCGCTTTTGATTTTTTTAAGAATATTTATACCCCCTAACTTTTAAGCAATTTCACTTGTGCTCCTATATTTTCTTTAAAAATTCACAATATCATCCTTATGTCAGTATAAAATGAGAGCAAAAGTGTATTAATAAAAGTTCACTACTGTTAAATTTGTAAAATTATATGGGACATATGCAATTGTGTTAAAAATAGGGGTATAAGTGTTATTGGAAAAACTTGGAAGGACAAGAGTAAACAAATCCTCAAAGATATAATGTAGCATTTTCGTATTTATTTGTACGATATACCGGTCTAACTTGGTTCGACCCGGTTGAACCATGCGAACCAAACCAATAATACAACGGTTCGGTCTTTTCTGGTTTCTTTGAACTGCTGACGTCATCACCGGTTCGGCCGGTCGGTCACATTGATCCGATCATAAAAATCAAAAATCAATATATGTCAATTTTTAACGGTCTTTTAAACTTCTCATTTTAGGGATCTTTTGCACTCGTGTCCCTTCAAACTTTGCCCGGATCACTTTACCCCTTCTTAGTTCATAATTACAGGACAACCATTACAAACATCCATATCAATACTTGTTTCGCTGTCAATAAGATCAACTATCAAAGGATTAAAATGTATCCATTTTCCTCCATCCTAAATTAAAATAAATAAATTAGAAAAACGATAACGTGAGAACGATCAGAAAGCAGATTGAAACGGATGTAATTGGAAAACAACGCAACTAAAACATTAACGTTATTAATGGAAGTTACATAGAAATTGATGGGACTCGAATATGGATAAGGCAACAACGAAAAGGATCCGATTCGAATATCTGAACACAATTGGATAGTCTTTAGATAAAATTTGAAACACATTTAGACTTTTTGTTGGGAGACATGAGAATAGCAAAGCTCGTGCAATATTTTGTTCCATTTAGTAATAAATAATCGTGTTGAGTATATTACAACGGATATACATAAAAGGACAAAAAAACATTTGCAAAAATCAGAATGATGTCTACAATTGTGTATATTTTATATCAAAATTTATATCAAACAAATACAATAGTAGATTGGATAATGATATATTCATATTTATTTTCATCCCTAATTTAGATGTTACATGCGGCCTATCAGAAGCTTATGCAGCAGGCTACACTTTTCTGAGTTTTTCGGAGATTGTTTCATTGACAATAAAAAGAAAAAATGCTTATGGTTTGAATTATCATATTGGCTGAAAAGGAAAAAGTTTACAACGAAACAGAAGGCAAGCGGGCAACAAGTTGTGTCGATAGTCCTTTTTGAATTGCAAAGTCAATCTTTCTAAACACTACATCCATAGACCTAGGGTCCATCACATCGTCGTTGCCAACTTTTTGGATCCTCTTTAAAAGCTCAATAGCTTCCGGTGCTAAGAAGCCAAAGGTGTCAAAACCAAAGGGGATGAATGCATGTTGATTCTCCGTGCAGGCTTTCTCGTGCTTCACCACTTTTGCTGAACAAACTTTAAGGGCAGCATGCCCTGCTGTGAAGGTCCCGCTCTTCAACCCCACCAACGGGGAAACTCCTGTCAAATCTCAAGCATGTTTTCCCCCTATCTACCCAAAAATCAAAATATCAGTTGGTCTAAGTGTGGATCTTTCCTCCTGTAGATCAGTTAAAAAGTTCACTAGCGCCTCTTCTTAGCAGCAATACATGCACGTTTGAGGATATCGAATAAAACGTCTCTAATGAGATTGTGTCTGTACTTAAACCCCGTGAGCTCCCTGCAATGAATGGCATGATCAACAAAATTGTCAAAGCATGCCTTGCGATAGACTGGACAAATCTCATCAGCAGGAAATAACGGAATCCTGAGACGGTATTTGAGGATACTGCGGTATTCCACCAGTGACATGTGAAGTCCAAGTCCGTCTATAGGAAGGATAAGGAGAAAAACTTGAGCATGAACAATTTGAAGACACCGAAAAACTGCCTTTTGTCTAACGGACATGTTAAATACCACCTCCATATCCTCAATTATTTTGCTAAAAAGAGCACTCGCTAAAACATTCTGGGTTTAGGGGGGACAGTGTCCTTTTTAGAGAAACTATTGAGGTCGAATAAGGGAATTAAACCATGAAGTCTTTGACGAGCACAGTCGAAGTCGGAGTCCATATTGTATATTTTACTGTCACGCAGGATATGGTCCTGAAGTTCCCAAGTTTACGCCCCGGAAGCCACAAAAGCGTAGGAAGAAGCCTCCACTATTGAAAGTAGCCCCAAACCACCAAGTCGATGGCAAAGAAGCCACCCTCCATTGAAGATCTTCAAAAAATGGTCCTCCACAAATAATAATGTCTTCAATAGAACCTCGTAAGCCTCTGTCAAATAAAATTGTGGCCTCTTTCATGTACAAAGGTTGACAAGTCCTCAAGCCAAATAAAAGTTTTTATAGACCCATACAAGAACGAAGTAAGAGAAGCTCACTCTGGGGATCCTTCAACTTAGGTGGAATATGAATCAACTTCACCGCTTTAGCAGCCCTCTCCAAAGACAGGCCTTCAACAAAATTTTGATCCATACTAACAGCCTCTCCAAGCAACCTCACGCCTAATAAAGGTCTACCAATATCAGGTGGGAACAATCATTTGCGAAGTTTCCCGCCATCACAAGTAGGCCAAATGAGATCCGTTTTATGAATATTTAAAACTAGACCCAAGTCTGGCCCACGTTATTGGATGATATTTAAAATCTTGGCCACCTCAAATGTATCTCCAATAACTGTACCATCATCAAGATACCAAGCATGAAGAAATAGTTTGCAATTATTCCTGATATAATGGATAAGTGGGTGTAAAACGACGAGCAACAAATGGAAAATGTGTATACATAATACCTCATCAAATGGAAGTTGTAAATCACCTCTCACGAGTTGTGCACAAATGGAAAATGTGTATACAAAATACCTCATCTAGCTTGTAAAAGTCGATCGAGTAGGTCGACTAGTCAATATTAAACAAATCTAGGAGAGGTAGGAGTGATTCGGCTAGACCTAATCGGTCACGAATCTAGTAGACCCAGTCGGATAATTTTTCAAACAACTAATAATTATTTTTCTTATTTTTAAATGTAAAAATGAAAGATAAGATGTTTAATGTTAGGTTAAAATTAATTTGTTACTTTTATTTTGTAAGAATGATATTGAAAATGTCCAGACATGTAAATATGCGACCATACAAAAAATTGCCATAAAAAACTTAAAATAATACAAAATCGACTAAATCTGATTAATCATCTAACATAGTCAACGATTAAAACTAACTACCGATTTTTGCAACCTTGCACCTCGGTAAATTGCAGTAATCAGATCGAATTTCAATGTGATTTCAACCCTACATCTATGCAAAGTCAGGGCATCTGCCTATTGCCGGAGGCACAAGCAGTTTATCAGAACGAGATCACGGCGGAGACTGGTAATTTCTTCTACCTTCGAAGGCTCAAGAGCGAAGAACAACATGAGGAGTGTTGTTGTGGCTTATGCCACAATCTCGGTCGTCGCTCCGGTCGTCGTTCACGTTGCATTGCTAGAAGGGTCCCCTGCTTTCTTATCATAGGAGAACATTGAGAAGGTGCCGTGCCTCTAGAGTAGACAAGAAGTCCAATTACTGGTTCAGAATTATTTGGTTGTGTATTTTTTAAAAGTATAAAAATTATATTTCATATATAAACTATTATAATTGTATAAAAAAGTAACAATTAAACATCAATCAAATATTAAACAAATAAAAAAGAAAAAATAAAATGTTTTTTATTAGTCAAGCATACTTTATATTCAATCAATCAAATTTCTATACCGTATAGTCGAACAGACTAGTCGATCAAATCTACACACGATAATTTGGCAACTTTCCAGTAGAAATCACACTTTTATTCTTTCTTCTTTATATTTTAGTGATATTTTTTCTGAAAGAAATCTTACATTTGTTATTGGTTTACACTTTGAAATCTTACACATACCATTCAAAGCATCTTGATTATAACACCTGAATGAGATAATGGCAAGTGTATAATATCATGTCAAATGGATGGTCTTATTTTCTGTTCAGAAGCATCATGAATACAAGGTATTATTATATAAGATACAAAGTCATATAATGATTTCATACGCTTAATTATATGCCGAAATTAGATGTGCGTCTTGATGAATCTTGTATTCATCATTAAAATTGACATATTAATCTCCTTACTTAAATAAATCTATAAACTTCACCGATAATTCCTTATTATTATATGTACTATATTGTATATGAATTGTGTATAATTGTCTATACTCTAACTTTATTGTAATTCATTACGACTTTTTTTAATTAAAAATACCCTCAAATTAGAGTTAAATTGTCTATAATTTTTCTAACCTTTAAAAGATCTAAAAAATACAAAAACAACTCAAAACTAAAAAAATAACCCTTTAAAAATACCCCCAAAATACACTTTTGTACAAAATGACCTCTTTTGACTTTTTGTCCAACATGAAACTTGTAGACCTCATCGAGATCTACAACTTTCATATTTTGATTTTTTTCTTAATTTTACCTATAACTAATTCTTTTAGATTTTTCTTTATTTTTACCTTTTCGAATTTTCTGATTGGGCCACGTGGCGCCCTTTGGGCTGCCCACGTGGCCTGCCACTTCTCTTGCCACCCACCACCCTCCACAGTCATCTGATCCCCCTGGCCTTCCTTCCATCTCCATCGTTCCTCTTCCACTCACTCCTAGTCGCTCGATCTGATCCCAGATCAGATCACCACCGCTCGCCTCCACCCACATCTCAGCTGCCCGATTCCCTGCCTATCCTACGACCATCCTCTCGCCACTTCACGCCCTCATCCTAGCCCTCAGATCAACCCACTTCTTCATCCTCACCGTCCACCCCCCACCGCTCTCCAACCGTAGATTAGATCATCTGATCTAATCGTGACCATCCCCCGGTGCACGACCCCCGACCATTGGATCGAGCGATCCAACGGTCCATGTGCATCATCTACCTCCTAATGCCCTCAGCCCAGGCGTTACGCATGCGTTCAACTCCACCCCTTCCATTTTTTAGCTGCCGCTCATCTCCTCCAAACGACCACGTAACGCCACCTACACGTCGATCGTTCCTCTGACATCCTCGTGCATCCCTCCTCCATCACTCCCCGCCATTAAATCTCTGTTACAAACACTCATCTTCATCGCCTGCAACATCCATCACCTCCTATAAAAATCCCCCCCAACTCAGTTCCCTATCCTCCAATCCAAGGGGCTCCGCCCTAGCTTCCTCCGCCCTCCGGTGTTAGTGGAGGGCGGTTTTGGCGAGGCGACGATGGCTGTCGTCCCCCGGTGCGATCCATGGCGTCAGCCATGTGAGCTCTGCCTCTCCGGCAGCGGTAGCTAATCTCCTTGGATCGACTGCCCAGTCTGAGCGATGACCCGGGCTTCTTCGAAGCCCAGCACAAGCCACTCCTCCACCGTGTTTCCATCTCCAACCAGGTACCCCCTCCTTCCTCTGATTCGTTGATATTCTCCAATTTATCCCACCGCCTACGCCCATCTTCGATGCTGCCTAACCACCTTCGCACCTTCACCATTTACCAACAACTTTCGTGCCACCATCTCCTCCCTCCAGAACCCCTTTGCTACCTGACCCAGCGCCTCCGTCGTCACAGCGGTGGACTTCCCAGAGCCGCCGCCTTCTTCACCTCCGTGCGGCTCCCATCTCACTCAACTCACCAGCACACGCGCACTTGCTTCGGCTATCCACACTTAACTCTTGCAGGTCAAAGATCCTTCATTAGTCAGAGAATCGTCGGAGGCACCTTCTGCAGCTTCGCCTCCGATGATCCGTCATCGCCAGCAGCTACCAGCCATCCCCTCGCCTCCTCCGTCATCCGAGTTTCAACGCCAAGGCCTCATAGATCTTCCCCGACCATCAGGCTGCCCCTCGAAGTAGGGTGGAGCTAGATGAAGGTCGTCGGAGCCTAGCATCCCCCGACGACCCGCGATGGAGCACGAAGTACAGATACCGTCCGATTATCACGATTGGACGGTCCAGATGATGATGTATGGCACTCCCGAACCTAATGCAGAACCAGAAGGTTCGGATCCATCGAGCCTTACATCAAGCGACCGCTTCACGCCACGTGGCCCGGCCCAAGCCTCACGCCGCACCTATAGGATCAGGCACACCGAGCCAAGGGCCGAGCCACCAATAGAGGCCACGTCAACCCCGACCATGCGACGAGTCCCGTGCCTAGCTCCTCATGTGCGTAGGATGTGAGGGCTAGGGTAAATTGCAGATAAGACCCTAGACTTTTTGGAATTTTCATTTTGGTCCCCATGCGTGTGTCTTGCGTGCGTTCCTGGGTATTTTACAGGGATGCCCTTGCAAGTTTCATAAATTACATGTATACCCCTGCACGCATTAGAGAATTTACAAAGGAGTCCAGCCGGTTTTGCAAATTTGTAAATAGATCCCTCCAGGGACCTATTAATGATTATTTATCCTTTTTATTCTCCATATTTTTATTACATTTATGTCCTTGAACTTTTTCCTTCATAACTTGAGCATCGTAAGTTCAGATTGCATGATTTCAGTGTCATTTTGTTCCTAATTTCGTCATCTATCTCATGGTAAGTTTAATTTTCTCATCTGACACCAAATGAAATATGATGAATTTTTATAGCTAAATAGTGTCTTTGTTCTATATGTCTCTGCCATTAATAGATGATTTGTCACAATATTTTTAGTGCTCAATGTAACTATGAAATTAAAGCTATAATCTGATGCTCATCTATGTGATATTCTAGGGCATATTTGTAATACTCATCGATTGCATATCATTCATCTTGCATCCTCATATTTACTTGCATCTTAAAATCAAACAATAATGCATGCATCATATAGCATTGTTCTGCATTTTAGTGTGCGGATCTGCATGATTAAAGATAAATTCAATAAATAGATTAAAGTAACTCGTATCCCTGTGTTCAACCTTGGTAGACTTGCCAAGTACAAATTTTTCCACAACATTCAAGGTTTGTGATTTTTGACGAACCAAATTTGCATCCTATACCATGACAATTATCAACTATTAAAAAGGCAAATTTGACGTTCATCACGCCTCTAGTAAGAAGAGTTACTGTTATTTAGATGAATTCAAAATGCTGGCTTCCGAGACTGTTGCCTTAGATATGGATAAATAAATGCATAATTATGGTCATACAATTCCACGGCTTACTTATTTTGGAAAATATATGCAACACGTAAATTATAAATCAAACTTACAGATAATAGAGCAATAACTAGTATGAACATTATGCATCCATACACATATTATTTGATAATTCCTTTTCATGCATCAAAATGTACTCCGAAACGATAGTCTACTAAGATCTACGAGATGCAATAATCTATTTAGATCTACGAACTATAAGTTACAACATTGACCCAATAGTCTACGTACAGAGATCTGCAAGATACGACATTATTCACAAAGTTTCCAAAATATGGACAAGTTTTATTAAATTAGATGCAAGTGAATGCATATTATATCATATAATTATCTCCCTAAAATTATTAACTTGAATTTGCATATCACTAACAAATTGATAATATAATAGTATTACACATGAAGTATAAAGAATAAAGATTAAGGCACAGACTGATAAAGTCACATGGACAATCGCAAGGGATCATGTTAGCCCAAGGGGCAACGCCGCAAGAGGCATGTGGTTGCAAGGAACCACTATAGTTGTAGCTACACTGTCATGTCATGCCATGGACCGCAAGTAGCAGCAGTTGAAAATGTATATCAAGATACGTATATGAAAGTTATACAAAAAAAAGTTTATAAAAGTATACCATTATGAGTATGCAAGAAAATGATTTAATAAAAGAGTAACTATTACATGTTGCACAAGAATTGGTTTAAGAAAAGTAAACCATAAACGTCGTGGGGGCTAATATGCAAAGTATTTTATATATTAAATAAATATGTAATGGTCTTGCCCCACATAATGTAAGAAATATGTTTTATATTATTGAGCATATTACGCATGTATAATCAAGTTTATAAAAGAATCCAAATTATGCATGCTAGGGATCGAGTCTAGATATGTATGTGAACAATTTGGCATGTAATGATGTTTATCTTTGAAAAATCAAGTACATGCTTTATAATGAATTAAAAGATCATTAGAATTTCCATGCATGGACCCGATGCATACTGAGCGTTAGGCTCATGAAAAGTTTATGAATGTCAATTTCAAGTGAAGAACAATGTTGATTGCATATTCGGGATTGTGCTACAGACTCCTCGGGATTCCTGACATGGTACGAATCAACTCGTGAAGTTTTGGTGGATATCTATACTCTCACATGAACTGTCGAGATGCTATTTTAATTCTTAGAGTAGTTTTTTCAAAATTTCTCCAGTTTAGAGTTGTAATAATGGAACTCTTAGTTTGAATGAACTTTATTTGGAATTGATATTATCTCTGCTCATTGATTGCCACGTATGTTTACGGTAATGGTTCGGTCACGCGATCTATCATCGCGTGATTCCGCCGGTCGTCGGTTACATTTATCCTTCAAACAAGGAGAGAGAAAATCCAGCAAATCCCTACCAATGTTCAAAAGGTAAAGTGTACTTTCTTTTTACATGTGTATTTTTTCGGAAACTGATGGTCAAATTCTTCACCTTAGGCAATAAATTTGTTGGACCATTGAGCTTGATAACTTGAAGCAACACAAGAATAACTTGATCATCTTATTTATTGCACATACATGTGTTAAAGTCTCATGTACTCTAGAATAACTTGGCATTATCCCTCATCCAAGCACGGCCCACGAATCAACTCGATGCTTGCTATCTCTGGAGTCTGAACTCATGCCCAGTGTTGTTGAGATCGATTTCTTCATGGGTCTATCTCTGTTGCCCTTCATTGTTATGAAGGCATGTAGACCATTGCCACTGGCCGCGGCATTTGCCTGTGCCAAATTGGTCAGGAGAGGACCTTCACAACACAACCATCTCCAAGCTAGAGGGCTTGTCCAGATCCATCCCATCATTCCATGTAGTTTACAACGAAATAGAGTTCAAATGTAAGATTTCCATTTTCAAAAATTTTGTTTGCACAATTTTCACATGCCCGAAACGATTGCCACAGGAACTCGCATGGATTCTTTAACATCTGCAGCTTCTGCAAGTATGTATTTTCGAGACGATGAACGTAAAAATACAATAGAACTGAAGAAACACTGGTACAGCATTATTCTATCAGACTTCATCAAAAAACTTGGTGTAGTCTGTACCTTCATTACCAAAGCTACTTGATGCCCGATGACGACCATGAATGAGGCACCATTCACTAGCTGGGAGCCACTGTTACAGGTGTCCACGGACCACAGCAACATGTTAAACTTAGCGCAGTCCATCGTCATTTTGAATATGCCGCTCTGTCTGTACATGGGTGCTTAAAAGCTGAAACCCAGGTGCCTACCTTCCCTGGATGCTGTATACCATTCTGTGAGTGGAAGATAACCAGAACGCATTGCAGGCATCAATATTGATCAATTGTCCCAAAGTATACAGCAATTAAGATACTATGTGAATATATCAACATGCTAGTAACCAAAATTAGATTATTTCCAAGTTTTTCTTGGGCGCTTGGTTATTTTATGGTGGCTTTCTTCAATTTTCTTATTTAGGCCCCATAGCATGTTCGCCTTTTATTGCCGTACCTGAGTTGCTGAAGAAGTCGCCAAGGTGCTGTTCAAGCTTGCCAAGCGCATACAGAATCACCAGCATTGTTCACCAAATACACTTTTTGTAAAGGTCACCAAACACACTTTTGGATCACCTACATAACGCCTTGCAGGATCTTAACCATCAGATCGTTCATTGGGTTCAAGTGCTCCAAGTTAAATGTAAATATGCTCTCTTACCACCGAACCAGTGGAAATTTCAATCAACGGTCACCTTGCACGTTGCCAAGAGAGAACTTCTCTTTGTTGGAGTCGAAAATTTGGGCTGAGCCAAATCGTTTGTTAGACAAGAGAGCTGTAAGGTCCACATTGAGTAATATTCCGATGAACAACCTGAAGTTATTAGATGCTCATTCTTCCGTACCATTCGCTTCTTTGATAATGGATATAGCTGCACAGCTGGAATTCACGAACAAGGAGGGAAAAGAGTGATCAAGGACTGCAATTTTCAGGGATTATGCACATGATAAATCCTGGACCATGAAGCCAACAACAGCCTCCGATGCCCACCCAACCAAGACCAATAACATGTCCAAAAGTTCAAGCAGTTCAGTAGAATATGTTGATTGAAAAAGATTAGTGTAATTTTTGTAGCAGCTGTAAAAGAAAGTTACATTGTTGGGTATACTCTTGTATTTACTGGACTTTCTGGAAATAAAAATAGAGTCCATAAAAGATATTCATTCTTTCTTTCTTTTTTAAGTATGTATGTATGTACATGTGTGTACGTGTGTACGTGTGTGTGCGTGAATGGGTGGTGCGTGCGTGTGTGGGTGGGTTGGGGGGATGATGGGGGATGGAAACAAACTAACATTGCATTTTAACACTGAAAGGATATGTGGACCAGAGATCCCACTGACGAAGATAAAGCTATTCAGGATAAGTTGTGTGTTCTTAGACCCATGTGAATTATATAGCAGATAGAATTCATTTCTCGCGGTCGTAACTCATGGCTTGTACTACCAAATACATCCTTGAGAGGGGAAAATTTCTCTCCTTTTTATTGGAACAGGGGGAGCAAGAAAAAAGAGAAGGTGGAGCCAAAATACCACGAGATTGATCTTCCCTTCCCTCAGTCCTTGTTTCGAAAACTTTCTTAGCAGGTACAGCTCTGAGTCTATTTCTACCTTCAAACCATGATAATAGCTTCTGTTCTTAAGTAATGAATGGGTGATATTTTGTTAAAAAGATAATTGTTTGAGGATAACAACAATTACACATGTACCAACCGATTTCCTTGTAAGGTGATGATATCTGTCTTGTGTAATTACCACTTGCAGGCCGAGACCTCAAATGTTGTTACATAGCATCCATTGATGGATTCAGTGCAAGTTCCTTCCAATGAATTCAGTGACTTCAAGGGTCCTTGTGTGGTGATTGGTTACAGTTGAAAATCCTTCAAATTCGCCGAATTCAGTCCAAAAGGATACAGAAGCACTGATGACTATTATGATACTTTCGATGCCTTCCTGTTTTACTGGAAAGATGCTCATGCTGAGAGAACTGATGAGCCAGTGATAATCCCTAAAGCGGGAGGAAGTGGTGCAGCCCTGTTCGATTATGCCAGAGAGGGGCCACAATTTGGGGCAGATTGGCTCCTTACTGGCCCTCCGTTAGCATCGATAATGGGAGGACTTGCAGGACCAGATACCAATTCTGGCGTTGGAGATCTTAGGCAAGCAAAGTCCCGGCTGGGGCTGTCATGCAAAAATGGAGGATGGGAAGGAGATGATGTTTGGTGATGAGTCACGAGCAACTCTGGTTGTAGTTCAAGCCTTCTGCAGCCCGAGAAAAGCAAGCTTATATTAGCGAAGGAAATATTTCAAATTGTTGTGTACATCATTGTTATATTAAGAAAAAGTGCAAATAGAAAGAACACTTACTGATGTCTCCCTTCAGGAGTTATAGGATGAATACGCAAAATGATATGAATCATCTGGTCTGGATCAAAAATCACTTATGCTGAGAGAATTCTAAGGTATGGCGGCCAAGCCTTCCGGTCCGGTAAAGATTCAGTAACTTTGCTGCCACCTTTATATATCCATCCCCTCCAGTTTCTAATGGCACTCTAAAAGCTTCATGTAGTGCTAAAATCTGAGCTTCTATCAATTCATCAATTTCAGCTTCATTTTTTCCCCTTTTACTGAAGTGGGAAATTGTTCGGAAAAGAGCCCCTCTAACATCTTGCACGATCAGGTCCTGAAACAATTTTACGGTGGCAATAAGAAGTTATAGAACATAAACTTGCAACCAAACGTAGACAAGTGGCTATTCTCCTAAAGTGTAAGTGCCATTAGACAGGACAGAAGAAACAAGACCTGAATCGTGTTACTCACGTTAACTGCTCAAGTCTAAACTTAGAGCATTGACTGATGAGGAGAAACTTACCTGTGTATGATCTGAAGTGTAACAACACCCTTTTATTCCTACACAATTAGATTGCAGGTGAACTTCCGTTTTTCCCAACCTATTGCCCAAAGCAGCTCCCAAGTTCTCCCAATGTTTGTGTTCGTTTCCTAAATTCAGGATAGCTAAGAAATAATAAGCAAGCTCAAGTTCCCCAACCAGAACATCACTTATGCTCCCTGTCAACCAAAAAAAAAGACATGACGATGGCAGCAATAAAAAGGAAAACATATAATTTAAGAGATTAAATACCTATGAGAGCTAGGTTGGCACAAGATAGGTCAGCGGGGATCTGAGGAGGCAAGACACCGGGTGTGTCTAAAATGTACACATTTGGGTGGCTTGCAATCTAAGAGAAGATTATACCTACAAGTTAGACTGACTAGACTAATATAAACAGAAACTGAGTGATGCATACAGAGTTCTGCCCGTACAGCATATGGAAATTTGATGCCTTGGAGACATCGGATAAAAACAAGATAGGATTTCATGAATCTACATTACAGTTCAGATTATATCTGGATTTTTTTAAAGAAACAACCAAAAAATAACCTATTATCTTTCACTTTTTTCCTTATTTCTCCAATAGGAAAACCATGTTCTCTCGATTTGTCAAAAACAATAACCTCAGCTTTGAATCAATAGTTTCGGTATGATGTATTTTGATATAATTGAATGCTCCCATGTAATCAGATTCTTCTTCAGCATGTGTAAAATTCTGTAATCTAATATAACTTCAACAAAATTGTAACAAAAAATTTTAGTTAGCTTACAAGAAAAATATTCCACATATGTTATATGCTTTATCATTAATTGAAATCTAGCATCTCACTGTGTTACATGGGAAGGAAATTCACACGCCAAAACTACAGCAATCTAGCAGCACCCAAGTGTCAGAAAAAATTAACTTCTTGATCATCAATGATCCATTATTTTTTGTGCCTATTTCTGAAACCCTTAAAAGTTCTATAACGAGATTTTCCTCAAAAATAAATTCTATAACGAGTCTTTTGACATCCTGGCACACCATTTTTCTTTCAGTAACTATGGATGAAATGGAAAAGATATACATTAGAAAATTTAGCATATTGAGCCTTCCCAATGCATAACCATATACATCCTTGAACATCTTCTCCCTTTTATACATGTTGATTGATATGATAGATGAGTACGAAGTTGCATAAACATCAGCATTTTTTTTAAAAAAAATCTCCCCTTCTCTTTAGACTTCAGAGAATATGTTTCAGACTATGCAAACAACTGAGAAAACCACCATCAAGTTAAAAGCAGAGCATATTCTCCCTATAGATATGAAGAATAAGAAGAATGTGTGAGATATCCGTGTGAATTTCATGGAATACAACAAACTTTATAGCCCGTGTGGCTGAAATTTGCATTTTGCAGAATGGCTCTTGTGTTCAGGTGATATAAGTCGACATCAACAAGAAAAGTGGCATAAAAAGGGCCGACGATATGTTATATTTTTTCTTTCCTAATTTTACTGTAGTAGAAGAGATGCATAAACAGCATAAAAGAAAATATGTCTGACCTTATAACTGCCGATGTCTTTCGTCTCCCCTGGCAAAGGAGTCACCGTTGCATGCTTCAATTTACCCTTCTCTGAAAAAGTAAGATGCAAATTCAGGGTGGAATTCCCTTTACCTAAAATTGGTAGAAAGAATTTCATTATTTATGAATGGGAAGTAGAACCAGGATTTACCTGATGCACTTATCCGACCAGTTTGATGCATAGCATTGATAATAGCAGACTTCCCAACATTGGGAATTCCTACAAGTAGGAATGTTGCAGTAGAAGAATTATCTACCTTTAATTCCTTGGTCCTCTTCCTCACAAAGTTGAGTAGCTGCAAAATAAATAAATGAAATTAAATATCAGAAATTTCACCAGGTAAGATGTCATGCATGGTTATGAAACTGATCGGGTATAAATTATTAAGATGATATATCCTTGTGAGAAATGTTGAGTGTCTTTTAGTAGTTTTACATGCATCAAAAATAATGAAAACCCAAGAGTTCAGCATTCAAGAAAGGATGCATCCTACCTCTCTGATACTCTCCTTGTTGTGAGCATTGACAGGAAAACAATGGCAATTTCTTTCACAAAAATACTTGATCCATTTCTGCATATTATAAATGATTTCAGTAAACCGTGCATATCTCAGTAGGAAGAGAATAGTACAATGAGTAATCTTGAACAACCTTGTCCAGTATACTGTGGGGATATAAGGTAGTAAAGTCCAGCATGATGTACATTAAAAAAACTAAACAAAGCAAACATATTCCAACCAATTTTCAGAAAATTAACACCATCTTGTGGGATCATTTCCAGACGATTTTAGGTGGTTGATCCTACAAACCAAAATTATATATCATTCTCAAGATTGCTACACTCTCAACTATTTTCCTTTTTAAAAGGGATCACTTCTTCAAGAGGGATCACTTCTGTTGACATAACACAGTTTCCAAGCTCATCTATCTCAATAAATAAATAAAATCTTGACAGATTCTTTCTATATTACCTTACCATCATTTAATCTTAATGTAAGTACTGGCATGGGTGCCATCATGCCATGAGAACATTCTTTTTTTTTTTTGTTAAGAGAAGTCGTTAAGTAGGCACAAATAACAATTTTATGTGATAATTGCTGTAAAAATAACCATACAAAATGAGATCACTTTTTATTATAAAGCAACAAACAGTTAAAATTATAATTCGTTCCTGTCCTGATCCATACCTCTTCCCTGCGGAAACCCCAATTAAGGGATAACAGGATCCTATAACCGCATTCCAAACAATACAAACACGCATTCGAAATGGGACATATACCTCCGTCTCGCAGCGGTCTGCAAGATCTACCTTGTTGAGAAGGATTATCCTCCTTCGGGACCCGAACGCTCGCTCCATCGGCTCGAATGCAGACGATATCGGAGCCTGGCAGTAAAAGCAACATGGCAATAAAAAACCAACGAAATTTTTAAATAAATTTCAGTGCGGAATTTCGTCGAACATCTGCTGGGCATGATCAATGTGATGTCACATTACAAGAGAGAGCAGTGAATGAGGCGTGTGCGTACCCTCGCATCGCGGACCTCCACAGTGTAATCGACGAGAGGGATCCTCTCCCGGATGGCGACCCTCGCCGCGGCCATGTGTGGGGTGAACCACGGCGGGGAAGGAGAAGGTCTATTCGAAGCAGAGGCCTTCTTTAGGATGGAAGCTACTCGCTTGGAGAAGGTTGCTGCTGCTGTTGCCATGTTTTTTGGCGGGAGAACTGCATGGAGTGGGCTTCAAAAAAATGGAGGTATATTTACACGCTGCAGTCCCCTGCAGTGATGTCCCTCCTGCACTGCACCAACCAGTACGGGTTCTCGTATCACCAGCGAAGCCTGCGGATCGATGTGGGCGTACCGGAGGAGGCAGTTACCGTACCATGCGATGGCGTCCTTGTTGTAGGGGCAGCTTTGTGGGAGGCTTTCCGAGGCGATGCGGAGGCATGATCGGCAGGTGGAGGAGGATCCTCTTTGCTACCTCCCGTTCGATGGGGAGTGGACGATAGGTGGCCGGGGATGAGGGTACATTACAGCAGATGCTGCATCCTTACATTACAGCAGATGCTGCATCAGGAGATCCGTTCTCTGGAGGTAGGGGTGCTTAAGAATATAACAATGCATTATCCGCTATATTTTTATATTAGTATCCGTGTTGGTTTTTAAATGGATGCTGATGTAGATATCTATAAACATTTGTAGCTATTTATCAATTTTTATATGTGAATACATTTGTATATTTTTTAAGCATGTATAACATAATTAAATATCTTCTTTTACTATATTTGGTATAATTATTGTGATAATGTGCATTTTGTGTATATTTACATCATGTGTATTTCATTGAATATATGTATGTTTAAGCTAATCTATGGAGTATATCTAAAATTATTTGTATGCGATCAATATATGTTCTACATATGTTTCTGTTTTTCAGTATATCGTAACATAGTTTTATATCCATCAATACATGTATTGCGTCGATATTCATATTTAAAAACAAATAAATGTATGGTAACACTAGTATTTGTATATGTACCCATTCTTTTGCATCCCTAAATGGGGGAGGGGATGAGGGTAGACACAAGGAGGCATGTGGTGAACATAAATGAGAACCCATGCCGACGGTACTTGTGATCACCATCCACGGATCTTTTTATTTGCTTTTAAGCTTCATGTATATTAGGAGAGGAGAAGGATCGTCTTTGTTTCCATCAAAGCAATGGGATTTATTCAAGAGAAGAACCGGTCTTTTTTACTTAAGGTTCGGAACAACATAGTTGATGAATTGCGAGTAAAAATACAATAGACGATGTAATCACAACGTGATCACTTTATCTCGGGATTATTTATTCTAGATAAAGTTCTCTTATTCTGGATTTATTCATTATCCGAAATGATTTTTAAAAAATTCATTTTCATTGGATTGGTAAGTAGCCGGGTGATCTTCTTATAATAGTCACTATTTTAATTGTTGATATTCATTTTTCTTAAGAGAGAATTGTCTTATCATTGTTCTTAGTTTTCTCTTAAGAGGTATCAAGACTTTGAATTCTGAGATGGTTGCATTGAATATCTCAAAACATCGATTTCAAATTTTCTTGGCGAATTCAAAATTCCAGATGTCGTTTATTTTTATCTAAGTAAATAAGCAACTTAATACTCATCGATCAACTAAATAAAGGTAACCTATGTGAATCTACTGTGAGTTCTAGTGCTCTAACCATGTTTGTTTTTGAATTCAATGCCAATCCTATGGTGTGAGCTAGTAAGTTTTCTTTCTGTTTTTCAGGGAAATGCATGAGCAAGCCCCCTAGGTCGAACTTCATTCTTTAAGTGATTGGTTCGTTAGTAAGACTTCATCTCTGGTGGAGTAGATCATTTGTGGTGGTGAGGCATGCCGCAGAGGTTGCGATAGACATCATTACCATCCATCCACAATTAATGGGGACCATTTACACGCAATCAAGTTTTTGCAATCAATGTGTTCGTCAAGAGAATTCGGAGTCGTCTACACTTGTTTTCCTGGGAGTACACCAAGGTGTGTCTCTTTTGAGTATCTGAGATACCTTCAGACTTGTATCACTATACGATGCAGAGCCATTTTTTTGTGCTAGCCCTATTCCTTGATCCTAATAGCGTCGGTCCAAGTGGACACTTTGAAATGGTTGGGAGGACTCGCCTTTGGTGGAAGCTTTTTGAATTTGTATTTGTAATGATAGAACTTTTCTTTGTATAAGAGAACTTCTCTTGAATTTCTTTTCATTGGTTTTTAACTAGCTCCACTATTTTTGCCAAAAGTTGGCACACACTGATCAATAATAATTGAGTTTCATCACACCCTGACAAATAGGTAAATATCAAACGATAGCATGAGAACTTGTTCACATACTGGCCAGGATTTTACTGACACTCAGGTTACTTGAAGCCTTCATTGACTTTATCCCATCCTCGAGCATCATTAAATTGAGTCTAAACTCAAATCCCCAATCCTAGTTCCTCGAGTGATAACTCAACTCATCTCATCAATCATGCAGTTACGAAAGTGATGTGCTGATCATATTCTTTAGAAGGTAGAGATGAAGAGTGTGATATAGCGCTCGAATCTTTCAAATTAGGGAAGTATGGATTATTAAGTTCAAAACCCTGAAACCTAAGGCATGTTAACTCAGACTCTCAAAATATAGAAATCAAGTGTCTTTCAATCATTAAGCCTTGAGTGATAATGAATCTGTCAAGAATACACCAACTCCAGAGTTAATGAGTTTTGAGTTTTACAAATTTTATGAGAACAATAATTTTTTTAATCTCAAGAGAAATAATGACTGGCCCAAGATCATATGAATAGTTGCTATCTATTTCCAGCCAGTATGGGTGTAAGTACAGACCGTTAGATGGCTACCCATATTACTTCAATACAGTGTCATTCGCATTATCTTTTAACCACCCACTATGTTAAGGGAGACCGTAGTTCCCTCACTGAGAAATGACTACTCATTTCTAAGCTCGGTAGCAAAATCATTACTCAAGAAAATATTTCAATTTTCAGATTTTTATGGAATTTTTAATAAAGCTAATAGAAAATAACTAGTGTTAGTCCCTTAATTTTGAAGAAGATTTTTACAACAATTCTACAAAAATCGGTTCACAATAATACTTAAACCCTAGCCCAAAAAAGTTTAAAAAATGTCAAAATGGGAGCTATGGCTAAAGTATATACAATATATACGGTATACCCCCTATACCTAACTTTTGTTATGTCCTCATAGCACAATGTGATATGAAGCCATGGCTCAAGTTAAATACTAGGTGATACAGCAGAACTGGCTCAGATGGTCCCTCTATACTTAAGTTCAAATTGACTTAAGTATAAGAAGACAAGAAGAGGGAAGTACAACTCGGGTCCCCCCTATAGTTAGGTTGCCAATAGCCTAAGTATTGGATATGCAATGAGGATGGGGTGACCTTAGGAGAATAATCACAATTAAGTACGAGGAAGTAGCCGAAGTATTTGAATGTGGATTTCAGGCTGGGGAACGGAGATCAGTCAGGGTTAGAGGGTGGAAGGGTGGAGTGGATTTACACATATGGTTGGATGGAGAGGGGGGATGGGGGGGGTAGACCATCTAGGGTTAGTTGGGTAGAGAAGACAATCAGGCTCAATCAAGCAAGCAATACTCCATGGTTCACCAATACACACATGAAGATCAACAGGTGCTGGTCATTTATCTCCATTTTATTGGTGATCATTCGAAATTCAAGCACTTTACACGGGTTTTAAGGCTAGGTTTTTGGGCACTATCCTAGAGATACGTCCTCATCTCTCAACATTCAAAATAACCTGCATATAATGATAGAGTTTGATCTCCCATAAACCAAGAGTGAATTTTATTCTAATTTATTTCATCAACTTGCACTATCAGTCCCAGTTTTAGCTTTAGATTTCATTGTGTTAATGTGAGCACAAGCCAAGCAAGCATCGTCTACCCATCCATTCCTAATTTCCTTTGATAGCCTTAAGTGACAAATTGAGGGAAGATCAAGAAAAGCTAGTGCATTCGTAAAAACCATGATGCATGCTTGAGAGAGATACTTACACTTCCTCCAATCTTCCTCATGCATATGCATGACCAAATTTGAATTTATCACTAAATGCATGTAGGTCGATGAAAATTGTACCCTAAAACATGCATCTATTAGCATGAAGAATTTGAGTTACATTTGGCTAAGTAGATCGATATTTATGCACGTCTTGTGAATAAGTGTGTCCTATCTACGAAGTAAGCACAAATGATATGAAAATGAAGATGCTCAAAGATTCGTGTGCATATACCTTGGTCGACACTCAAGTGAAGCATCACCCGTGTTAGGGATGTGCCTTGCACACCACATTTTTTTTATTACACAAGTGGACCCTCAAATGAGGACAGCTAGAAATGCAATTGTTACATTTTTTGACACATAAGATGCATGAACCAAAATGCTAACTAAACTCCTTGACTTCTCCTGAATTTCCTCTACGGCTCCTCGCAGCGGGAGTTCCCAACTCCACGCCTCCATGTAGATCGAGCATCCTCCATCTTCACGGGCCCTGCCACAAAGGAAAATGTTAGGAAATATCAAGAAAATTAAACAAGAAATGATAATGTGAAGACCTAAAATCTTAAAAATAACCACATCAAAATAATGCAATAAAATTCAATAAACAAGATGATCTCGACCATTTTGCTGAGTTATAGGCCAATTCTATAGTTTCGGGTTTTCGAAGTTTTGGAATCAAGCTACAAAACATTAGTCTAAACTCAACACGACCACCGTACACACGATCGATCGTTGGCTAGAGGTGTTTTATGGGGATGTGCTGTTTCTAGATCTTCACGGGGTGAGGCACCAGGAGTCATTTTACGGGAGGCATCGACTGTGCTATAGATAACTGTTGATGGAAAGGAGCGGGTCATCATATTAAAATCTATTTATTATTCTCCAAGCTTAAATTATTCAATAAAAACCACAATTAATTCATTGTTATTAACTTTTATTAACTCTGTGTATAATTAATATTAAAAAGCTAAACTTAATCAATGTATTTAATACTAACATTTTCTTTATTTTTCTTTATTGAAAACCCCTAAAATTAGATTAAATCATATATATATATATATTTGTTTTGGTCTTTAAAAGAAATTAAAAATACAAAAAAATCACAAATCATTAAAATGAGGTTTTTAAGTCCTGAAAAATACTTACAAAAATTCTCCTTTGTACATATATGAGATTCAACAGTTTCTTCTCAAAAACAAGTTTGATGCTGGTCTTGTTATTCAGTCCTTCATTAATGAAATAAATAATGTTTTTCATGTGATTGTCAAGTATATTCATTCTGACAATGTGTAAGAATTGTGTAGCCTTCAACTCTCACAGTTTCTCGGTATCCCTTGGTATTGTTCATCGTACTTCATGTGCTTATACTTCCCAATAGAATGGGGTGACTAAATGCAAACATCGTCACCTTTAGAATGTTTACATAACACTCTTGATCTAGAGTCATGCTCCTCATTCTTACTGGGGGGATGCAGTTCTAACTACTTGCTACCTGGTGAATCGTATGTCCTCGTCTTTGTTGGGAGAGAAGATCATGTTCTCGATTGTGTTTCTCGAGAAGGATCTCTTGTCCCTCACTCCTCTGTGTTTGGATCAGTTGCCTTTGTTCATCATACATCCCCTGGTCAAGACAAGCTCTCCCCCAGAGCTGTAAAGTGCGTTCTCGCAGGGTATTCCAGGACTCAAGAGGGATACCACAGTTTTGATCATATATGTATGAAGTATTATGTTAGTGCAGATGTCACTTTCTTTGAGTCTATTATATTTTTCTCTCCTACAGGTGATAAGTTGATTCATTCAGAATCTGGAGACGAGAAATGCATGCCTCTATCTCCAATTTTGTCTACCCCGGGATCTACTTCTTCATCGCCTTCTTCACATTCTTCTCCACCTCCACCACCACCACCTACATGCTGATTAATCCATGATTCATCTACTTTATATGGATGTTATAGCAATATCTCCTTAATAAATCACTAATTAAACCCCTTAAGATCAATTAATTAACATTCACTATTTGTGCTAAAATTGATGATAAAATCTGTAATTAAATAACCCTGAGTTTTATCCGGATTGAGCTTTTTGTTTTATGTGTAAATAATCTTTATTTTAACCTAATTATTTCTCTATTATTTTCTTTAACTCATTAACTAACATGGCATCAAGAATTAAAATCCATAAAAGAGCAAAATCAACAGAAATAAAAAATATCAGACGTTGTATATTTTGTACATATTTTCTCTTTGTTGAATTTATTTTATCTTTTTCTGACCTATAAAAAATACATAAAAATTAGATTAAGTATTTATATATTGTATATAAATTAATTTACCGACTAAAATAAAATTAAAAATACAAAAATCACAAAAAGCAAAAATACAATATTTTATTATTTATAAAGTACCTCCAAAATTACATTTTGTACAGTTGACCTTTTTGATTTTGAGTCCTTCACGAAAAAGGAGTGACCACGTGGTTGCTCCTCTTTGCACCACAAGCCACCCTTCACATCCCTTAGATCCTACTCTGTATACCTTTATCTTAGTCGTCCCTCACCTGATCTCCCTGAGCTGTCTGATCCACTCCCTCCGCTCATCTGACCCCCCCCCCCCTTCCGCCTTTAGCTCAGTCGTGAGATGATATCACATCCAACGACTGAGCGCCTTCTACGTAACCAGTTTCCCGTAGTCATTGGATGACGCCCCAGATCCCATCTCAACCCTCGCCTTGCGCCTATCTCATGACCCTAGGATTGGATCAATCGTTCTGATCTAAGTTGCTCCCTCACGCTCATACTTAGACCGTTGGATCACATGATCCAACAATGGAGCTTCGTCTTCCTCCCCCAAACATCTCCCTTATCATACGTTACACTCGACGAACCCCTCGCCCCCTTATAATTTTTGCCGCACCATCTCACACCCTCTCCGCTCCCCGACTCACGCAGTCCTAACGCCCCCGACCTTCGTGCGACCATCACTGCCCACAGCCATCGCACCACCATCCCCTCCCGGCCATTAAAAAATCACCCCTTCACTACTAATGGTCGGATCTCCACCACCTATAAAGCCTCCTCCTCCACCATCTCTTCCCATCATCCACCATTACATAGGCCTCGACCTAGCTCCCCTCCATCTCCAGTGACAGAGAAGGAGCGGATCGAGGGGCGATGATGGTTGGCATGCCTAGGTGTTGACCCTTGGTCGACCGTCCAAGTCACAACCTCTCCATGGCTATTGAGCTCGTTGGAGTAGCTGCCCAGCTTGAGCGAATATCTGACCGACCTTCGCCGCTCAACCCAAGCACCTCCTCCATCGTTTACCCATCTCCAGTCAGGTAAGCCTCTGCACCTCTGTTTCTCTACTTTTCTTCTTCTTATTCTGACATACACACTCCATTTCACTTGCAACACACCATCCTTAGAGCTTCACCACACTTCACCGACCCTCGCGCCACCCTCTGCTCATCCTCTCCCTTCCTACAGACCCTCCTTCGCTCCGCTCCATTTCTTCTTCAGATCATCGGGGAAGAACCTCAGATCACCACCTTCTTCATCTCCATGGTCCTCCATTCACCTTACAACCCCCACGCACGCACGCTTCGGCTATCTCTAATGCCTTGCAGGTCTTCTCTTCAATGGTCGGACGTGGCATGCTTGCTCTGATTTCATTCGTCGCCTCCGACAACCAGACATTGCCTCACATTCTCCGCCATCATAGCCTTCCCACATCACCGGCCAGACCTTCACCAGAGTTCCCCTGAGCTTCCCCATTCTTTCACTATCGAGTAGCACATGGGTGGAGCTTAGGGGAGGTCATCGGAGCCCTGGCTCTTCACCACCACCCACAGAGGAGGAAGGAGGAGCAGATACCCTTGGATATTGATCCAATGTTATCTTCTTCAGAGGAGCCATAACCGTCCGATTTTGAGAAGAGGAGCCGAGCCATCCGCTCCGAACGTACTCCCACTCCCGAGCCTGGCTGATGTGCATGCGGAGCGCGTGCATGCTGGCTTTTTTACGCCGGTGCCCAAACGCTTTCCATATTTTGCAATAGGTTCAGCCCAAGCATGGGTGCCTCACATATCATGCTTGGGTAAATTGCATACATGCCCCATCGACTTTCTCTCATTACATAAATGCCCCTCCCAGGGACTTTTATGCGTATTTATCTTTTTATTTGCATAGTTTTTTATTACAATTATGCCCTTGGACTCCATTTATCATATCTTGAGCATACAAACTCTAATTTAGTTGATTTTAGTTTCATTTTGATGCATATTTTATTCTCTCTCTAATAGTAGGCTTATCTATCTTATTTGACATCTCATTATGCATCATTTTATATCATTTGATCACCATTTGAATGCCATTATTAATTCTTTGTTCAATTTTTATGCTCAATTTGATAAGAAATCAAGTCACTTTTAATTTGCTCAATATTTGAATCATTTTAGGGCATATTTGTACATGCATCTGATGAACGTGAAATTCGCCTCTTTAATAAGTATAGATTAAGTCGTAGCATAGGAGGCGAATTTTGTTCAGCAAAAACCACAGTCTTTGAATGCTGTGGAGTATTTATACTTGGCAAGTGTACCAAGGTCGAATACAGGGACACAGCTGCTTAATTAGCTATTGAATAATGATTCTTGAAGTTCAATGTCAATTAATCTCAATTTCAGGTCCATATGCAATTTATGAAGCACTATGCTAAGTGATGATATGATGCATGTATTTTTATCGGTTTTTATGCAAGTTAAAGTGATGCATGGGCAAACAATGCAAAGGAACATGCATGATGAATCAAATGCTACAATTATACCCTAAAATATGAGCAACACAATATAGAATGAAGTTAGAGCCATTTTGAACACATCATTAAAAATCGGTCATGAAATCAAGCAAAACAAGTAGAGCTAGGTCCCATTTTTGACATAAAAATTCACTTAATTTAAAACATTGTCAAATGAGACAAATAAGTATGCTAGATTATAGAGGACAAAACAAGGATCAAAACGACACTAAAATCATGCAATTTGGACCTACGATGCTCAAGTTATGCTAAAACAGTGCAAGGGCATAATTGTAATAAAAATGCAATAAAAATAAAGGATAAATATTGCATTTAGGTCCCTGGAGGGACCTAATTGCAAATAGTAAAAACTGTCTGGGCCTGGATGAAATTTTCCCATATGCGCGGGGGCCTTTTTGTAAATCTTCAAACTTTGGAGGGCTTCCCTGTAAAATACCCAGGCACGCACGTGAGGCACGTGCCTGGGGACCAAATTGTAATTCCATAAACGTCCGGGTCTTTCTAGGCAATTTACCCAGCACCTCACGTGCTCCGCACGTGAGGGACTAGGCTCGGGTCACACCTGCTGCTTCGGGCCACGTGGTGTTAGCTGGAGGTTCGGCAATAGGCTTGGAGGACCCGAGCCTATAGGTCTGGACGAAGGCTCGGGTCCACCACGTGGCGTTATCACAACCGTTCGATCCATTCGATCGAACGGTATCTGTACTCTCGTCTTCCGCCTTGGCCCACCGGAGAAGGCGGGTCTCCGGCGAGCCCTGGAAAGCTCCACCGAGCTCCTTCTGCTTGCCTGGAGATCGGTGAAGGCTGCATGGGGCCTGGCGGAAGTGCTGGAGCCACCGCGAAGCTCCAAAGTGGTCTGGAGCTCCCCGTCGACGCAAGGTTGTCAGAGAAGAAATTCGAGGTCGGCGGGGAGTTGCGATCTCCGACTACTGAAGAGATTGGACCTGCAACGTTAGTATAGCCGAAGCGTGAAGTGTGTGAGTGGTCGTGAGGTGAGTGGGCGGCCGTGGAGCGACGGGAGGCGATGGCCGGAGGGTTCTTCGCCGGCGGAGCTGGTGAAGAAGGGGGTCGGTGCGGAGGTGGTTCTGGAGAAGGGGAAGGGGGTCGGCGAGGATGCAGGTGGCGTGGCGAAGCTATTGAGCTGGTCGGAGGATGGTGACGGCATCTGAGGGTGGCGGAATAAAATGGAGAAAAAGATCTCCTCGCCTGGAGCGAGGAGTGGGCGGAGGAGGAAGTATGGGCTGGGCTTCAATGGAAGCCCTGGTCGTCGCACAACAGGGCCGACTTCTCCCCGGTGCTCGGCGGCTCGCCATTGGCTGCCGCGACGTGGCCGGAGGCCACGGATCACACCAGGGCTTCGGCCGTCGACGCCCCCTTGCAAGGGCTCCTCCGCTGTCACCGGAGAGCCAGGGGCTCGGGCCGAAGCTCCCAAATGGTGGATGAGGCGTAGCGGTGGCGGAGGAGGGGGTTAAATAGGCGGAGGAGAACGGCAGTTTCAGTGGTGGAGGGACGTTTTTGAATGGGGCGTTAATGGTGAGGGGGGTAATGGCTGTGCATGGTGGTTGACGCGCGAGGATGGCGGAAGAACGGGGAAGGTAATGGTGGCGTACATCGAGGGGGAGAGGTTCGAGGAGCCTTCCAAAAATGGAAGGGGGCAGTGAGTCGGAGGGGCGTTACGCCTGGAGTTGGGGTGGCTTCGGAGGTAGGAGACGATTGCGATCCAACGGCTGGTATTGAGGTGCGGACGGATGGTTTGGATTAGATCTATCAGGCTGATCAGACGGTTGATCGGAATAAAGTGACGTGGAGACTCGAGGGGCGTAGGATGGAGAGAGGATCGGATGGCTGGGGTTTAAGCGCGAGTGGATGGTTTAGATGAAGGCGGGATTGGGAGATCCAACGGCCCAAGAGGCCGCCGGGTGGATGGTTGTGATCAGATCCAAAGATCTGATCACTCGGTTGGCGTTGAGGCGGTGATGAGCGGTGAGGATGAGGAGATGGGTGAGATCCAACGGTAGTGGACAGAAGGGCGACGTGGCGCAAGGATGGGCGTGGGATAGGAAGCGGATCGAAGGGTTGTGGATCAGGCGCTAGTGAGCGGCTTAGATCAGATCTTGGAGATCAGATCGGGCGGCTGAGAGGAGATGCGGGATGAACGGTGAGGATGGGGGCTGGAATGGTGCGATCCAACGGCCCAGATTGGGCGCCAGGTGGCGGGAAGGAGAGCGGGCCACGTGGGCGGCCCAGAGGGCGCCACGTGGCCCAATCAGAATAATTCAAAAGTAAAAATAAAGAAAAATAGAAAAGAAATAGTTAGAGGCCGAATTTGGAAAAAGTCAAAACATGAAAGTTGCTCGTCTCGACGAGATCTACAACTTTCATGTTGGGCAAAAAGCCAAAAGAGGTCATCTGTACAAAAGCTATTTTTGGGGGCATTTTTAAGGGGATAAAAACACCGGTTTTGTGGTTTTGAGTTGTTTTTGTATTTTTTAGCGGTTTTAAAGGTCAGTGAATTATAGACAATTATTCTACCTAATTTTTAGGGGTTTTTGAGTGATAAAATATTTACAGAAAAGTAAGGGTAATTAAATACACAATAATTAAGGGTTAATTATACACAATATTGTACAAGATAAAAATAGAGAATTAGAGGAGATTTTTATTGGCTTGTTTAAGCAGGGATTTTAATAAGGAGTTTTTAGCATGATGAATACGAGATTCATCATACCCCTATACTTAAACCATGCTCGTCCTCGAGCATCTAAAGAATGATGGAGTCGGATTAATTCCTGACAGTGCGTGTGAAAATTTCAAGGCTTGATCTTTCGAAGACCCTTGACCTAAGTGATCCTAAAATTCTGGATTTATCCAAGCCTTAGTCAGAAGGAATCCAACTTCTCTGATTATCAGACTCTCTTTTTGTACATATAATATAAGGATATGACATTTAGTGTACTGCATTTCATGAGAGCCGAGTCGAAGCATCACTCAAAGTTCCAATCCCAAAGACTCTCATCTAGACCTAATCCTCAATACTAGGGAAGAAGTCTACTCTTGCTTCAGTCAACCATCTCTTTAGTTTGTCAGACTTTGAAATGTAGATGGATGGCCAGATGATGGAGGGACATGGGATTGTGTCTAATTTTCTCACCCTCACATTGGAACAAGGGGCCTCTCGAGTGCCTTTTACTCAACACATGTAAATTATTAATTTGTTGATCAATGTGTCCGTCAAGAGAGTTGGAGTCGTCTGCACTTGTTTTTCTGGGAGTACACCGGGGTGTGTCTTTTCTGAGTATCTAAGATACCTTCGACACCCAGACTTGTATCGCTTACGATGCAGGGCCCTTTTTGTGGTGTCAGCCCGACTCCTTAGTCCTAATTAGTGCTTGGTCCAAGTGGACACTTGAAAATGTTTGGGAGCGCTCGCCATTGGTGGAAGCTCATTTGAATTTTTGACTTTGGATTTAGAGCTTTTCTTTGACATTTCATTTCTTTTGTTGGCTAGCTCCACTGCTTTTACCAAGAGATTGGCGCACATTGATCAACAAGTTCTTTAAGTTTCATCACACCCTGGCACTTTTAGGTAAATATCAAGAGATAGCATATGAATCTTGTTCACATACTGGCTAGGGTTTTTGCTGACACTCAGGTTTTCTGAAGCCTTCATTAACTTTATCCCATCCTCGAATATCATTAGATCGGGTCTAAATTTAAATCCATGGTCCTAGTTCCTCAAGTGATATCTCATCTCAGCTCATCAATCATGCAGTTGTGGAAGTGACTGTGCTGATCATATTTTCTTGAAAGTAGAGATTAAGAGTGCAATATAGCACTCAAATCTTTCAAACCAGAGGAGTGTGGATATTTAAGTCAGGAAAACCCTAATGACTAAGGCATGTTAACTCAGACTCTCAAGATCCCAGAGATCCAGTGTCCTCAAAAATCCTCAAGCCTTGCGTGAGTGTGATTGTGTCAGGAATACACCAACTCCACGGGTTAGTGAATTTTTGTGTGATTTTTATCTTTTGCAAATTTTTATGGGTTTTAATAATTTTTTTTTGATTCCTCGGAGAGACAATGACTGGCCCAGGATCAAATAAAAGTATACACTTTCAGCCAGTATGGGTGTAAGTACGGAGGCCCGTGTTACTTGAGGACGGGGCCGTATGCGATGTCCTCTAAACCACCCACTCTGCTAAGGGAGACCGAGGTTCCCTCACTGAAAATGCCTACTAAACCTAGTAGTCAGAGTCAACCTCCAAGAAAGATTTTCAATTTTTTTTAAAAAAAAAACAGGAATATTCACAAAAATTAAACCCTCAAATTTTAATTTTTACAGGATTTTACTCAGTTCACTAGATTACCAAACCCAGCCCGAAAAATAAAATTTAAAAAGTTTTAAAAAATGCGAGCTAAGGCTTAAAGTAATAAACAATAATATACGGTATACCCCCCTATACTTAAAATTTGCTATGTCCTCATAGCACAAGTGCCATGAAGCCAAGGCTCGGTTCAAGTACAGGGCGATATAGCGGAACTGAGGAGGAGGGTCCCCCTATACTTAAGCCAAAATCGGCCTAAGTACAAGAAGACGGGACGAGGGAAGGAAGAGCAGGCAGGTCCCCCCTATACTTAGGCTACAAATAGCCTAAGTAAGGTCTACGTTGGGGGGGGGTTCTATGATACAAGGGAGAGGGGGAGGGGGTTCGTGAAGAGTAGATATACACACAGAGAGAGAGAGAGAGATAGAAATATACAGGGGGTGGGTGGGGTGAGTATGTGCAGTGTAGGTGTGAGTGTGTGTGGGGGGGAATTTTTTTTTTTTTTACAAAATGCAATACAGAAAATAAATATGCAGATGCAAGTTTTTTTTTACAACATGCAATGCAAAATTTGACTGATAAAAATCTTAGAAATCTTCACGGCTTCTTTTGCGGCCTCTTCAGCTGAAGCTCCCGACTTCGCGCCTCCATGACGATCAGGCGTCCCCGATTTTCATGGGCCCTGCCACAAAAGAGAAAAGTTAGAACTCCGAGAAATTAAATCAGCAAAATAATGCAAAGAAATGATGCATGAAATTAGGACCAAGAAATTATTGTATTACAAATCAAAATTCAAAAATTAAACAAAGCCGTATCCCCGGCAACGGCGCCATTTGATTGACGTAAAATTCGCCTCGATAATTTAAGTCGTAGCATAGGAGGCGAATTTTGTTCAGCAAAAACCACAGTCTTTGAATGCTGTGGAGTATTTATACTTGGCAAGTGTACCAAGGTCGAACACAGGGACACAGCTGCTTAATTAGCTATTGAATAATGATTCTTGAAGTTCAATGTCAATTAATCTCAATTTCAGGTCCATATGCAATTTATGAAGCACTATGCTAAGTGATGATATGATGCATGTATTTTTATCGGTTTTTATGCAAGTTAAAGTGATGCATGGGCAAACAATGCAAAGGAACATGCATGATGAATCAAATGCTACAATTATACCCTAAAATATGAGCAACACAATATAGAATGAAGTTAGAGCCATTTTGAACACATCATTAAAAATCGGTCATGAAATCAAGCAAAACAAGTAGAGCTAGGTCCCATTTTTGACATAAAAATTCACTTAATTTAAAACATTGTCAAATGAGACAAATAAGTATGCTAGATTGTAGAGGACAAAACAAGGATCAAAACGACACTAAAATCATGCAATTTGGACCTACGATGCTCAAGTTATGCTAAAAACAGTGCAAGGGCATAATTGTAATAAAAATGCAATAAAAATAAAGGATAAATATTGCATTTAGGTCCCTGGAGGGACCTAATTGCAAATAGTAAAAACCGTCTGGGCCTGGATGAAATTTTCCCATATGCGCGGGGGCCTTTTTGTAAATCTTCAAACTTTGGAGGGCTTCCCTGTAAAATACCCAGGCACGCACGTGAGGCACGTGCCTGGGGACCAAATTGTAATTCCATAAACGTCCGGGTCTTTCTAGGCAATTTACCCAGCACCTCACGTGCTCCGCACGTGAGGGACTAGGCTCGGGTCACACCTGCTGCTTCGGGCCACGTGGTGTTAGCTGGAGGTTCGGCAATAGGCTTGGAGGACCCGAGCCTATAGGTCTGGACGAAGGCTCGGGTCCACCACGTGGCGTTATCACAATCGTTCGATCCATTCGATCGAACGGTATCTGTACTCTCGTCTTCCGCCTTGGCCCACCGGAGAAGGCGGGTCTCCGGCGAGCCCTGGAAAGCTCCACCGAGCTCCTTCTGCTTGCCTGGAGATCGGTGAAGGCTGCATGGGGCCTGGCGGAAGTGCTGGAGCCACCGCGAAGCTCCAAAGTGGTCTGGAGCTCCCCGTCGACGCAAGGTTGTCGGAGAAGAAATTCGAGGTCGGCGGGGAGTTGCGATCTCCGACTACTGAAGAGATTGGACCTGCAACGTTAGTATAGCCGAAGCGTGAAGTGTGTGAGTGGTCGTGAGGTGAGTGGGCGGCCGTGGAGCGACGGGAGGCGATGGCCGGAGGGTTCTTCGCCGGCGGAGCTGGTGAAGAAGGGGGTCGGTGCGGAGGTGGTTCTGGAGAAGGGGAAGGGGGTCGGCGAGGATGCAGGTGGCGTGGCGAAGCTATTGAGCTGGTCGGAGGATGGTGACGGCATCTGAGGGTGGCGGAATAAAACGGAGAAAAAGACCTCCTCGCCGGAGCGAGGAGTGGGCGGAGGAGGAAGTCTGGGCTGGGCTTCAATGGAAGCCCTGGTCGTCGCACAACAGGGTCGACTTCTCCCCGGTGCTCGGCGGCTCGCCATTGGCTGCCGCGACGTGGCCGGAGGCCACGGATCACACCGGGGCTTCGGCCGTCGACGCCCCCTTGCAAGGGCTCCTCCGCTGTCACCGGAGAGCCAGGGGCTCGGGCCGAAGCTCCCAAATGGTGGATGAGGCGTAGCGGTGGCGGAGGAGGGGGTTAAATAGGCGGAGGAGAACGACGGTTTCAGTGGTGGAGGGACGTTTTTGAATGGGGCGTTAATGGTGAGGGGGGTAATGGCTGTGCATGGTGGTTGACGCGCGAGGATGGCGGAAGAACGGGGAAGGTAATGGTGGCGTTACATCGAGGGGGAGAGGTTCGAGGAGCCTTCCAAAAATGGAAGGGGGCAGTGAGTCGGAGGGGCGTTACGCCTGGAGTTGGGGTGGCTTCGGAGGTAGGAGACGATTGCGATCCAACGGCTGGTATTGAGGCGCGGACGGATGGTTTGGATTAGATCTATCAGGCTGATCAGACGGTTGATCGGAATAAGGTGACGTGGAGACTCGAGGGGCGTAGGATGGAGAGAGGATCGGATGGCTGGGGTTTAAGCGCGAGTGGATGGTTTAGATGAAGGCGGGATTGGGAGATCCAACGGCCCAAGAGGCCGCCGGGTGGATGGCTGTGATCAGATCCAAAGATCTGATCACTCGGTTGGCGTTGAGGCGGTGATGAGCGGTGAGGATGAGGAGATGGGTGAGATCCAACGGTAGTGGACAGAAGGGCGACGTGGCGCAAGGATGGGCGTGGGATAGGAAGCGGATCGAAGGGTTGTGGATCAGGCGCTAGTGAGCGGCTTAGATCAGATCTTGGAGATCAGATCGGGCGGCTGAGAGGAGATGCGGGATGAACGGTGAGGATGGGGGCTGGAATGGTGCGATCCAACGGCCCAGATTGGGCGCCAGGTGGCGGGAAGGAGAGCGGGCCACGTGGGCGGCCCAGAGGGCGCCACGTGGCCCAATCAGAATAATTCAAAAGTAAAAACAAAGAAAAATAGAAAAGAAATAGTTAGAGGCCGAATTTGGAAAAAGTCAAAACATGAAAGTTGCTCGTCTCGACGAGATCTACAACTTTCATGTTGGGCAAAAAGCCAAAAGAGGTCATCTGTACAAAAGCTATTTTTGGGGGCATTTTTAAGGGGATAAAAACACCGGTTTTGTGGTTTTGAGTTGTTTTTGTATTTTTTAGCGGTTTTAAAGGTCAGTGAATTATAGACAATTATTCTACCTAATTTTTAGGGGTTTTTGAGTGATAAAATATTTACAGAAAAGTAAGGGTAATTAAATACACAATAATTAAGGGTTAATTATACACAATATTGTACAAGATAAAAATAGAGAATTAGAGGAGATTTTTATTGGCTTGTTTAAGCAGGGATTTTAATAAGGAGTTTTTAGCATGATGAATACGAGATTCATCAGCATCCTCCTATCATTTTGCACCATCTCTACAGTGCTAAAAAGCAAATAAAAATGGCATATTTCTCATTCACTACATTGCTTGTTTTTGCATGAGTTTAATATGTATTTTTGTATGCATTATTCTGCGATACATTTTGTCTACATATGAAGACCTAGATCAGAAAAATTATTCTCTCTTAATTAATCAACAAATTCTGATAAATAGACGAGGAGGCTTGTGTCCCTATTTTCAACCTTGGTAGTATTGGAAAGTAAAAATTCTCCACAACATTCAAATATCGTGGTTTTTGGTTGGATTGAAATCAGTCTCCTGTACTGCAACCAACGATCATTAAAGAGACATATTTCGTGTTCATCACGCACCCATCACCCTACGAAAGCAGAGGCGTACTGACGAGTCGCTAGATACGATGTTTAATTAAGTCACGTTGTAGCACGTGTACTTAGCGATTCGGTCAGAACCGAGAGAAGATCTCCGTGAAGAGTGTCTCGGCTTTAATTTATATCCCGGGCAAGTCCGGGGTCGAACTCAGGGAGGCAAAGGAACAACTTGGGGTTAATTCAAAAATAAAGATTTTAGATATCCAATGCGGTTTTTTTATATTTTTTTTATGCAAGAAGAATGCCAAAAACAAAACAAATGCAAATGCGGGTGAATCAAGACACTAAGAAAACATACAACAAGGCCAAATTAATTTTAATGTCAAATTAGTCCAAATTGGCCAAATTATATTTTTCTAAAGTCCTAATCCAGTGGAGAACACAAAACACATTTTTTTAGAATTTTAGGGGTTAAAATGCAACAATGAAAAATACACTCTTTTTATGGGTTTTTTCGCAATTTATCACACAAACAGTAAGCAAAAATTATGAAAAATTTACTGGAACTAAAACATCATGCAAGGAGACTACAGTATTTTTTTTGGATTTTTCTGACAAATTATGATTTTTTTATGAATTTTTTAGTGAAAACAGAGTGACAGTGAGTAAATAATTTCTATTAAATCCACATTATCAAATTAGTCAAAAAGAAAATTATCTCAAGTAGATATTTAGATTAGCAATCCAGGAGAGTTGAAATTTCGTAAAAATGATTTACGTGGAATTAAATAAAAATCAAATACTAAATTCACTCTACAAATTATTTCAGGCACAAGACATGTCCATTTTAAATGAAATTTGGACAAAAAACGCATCACATATCAAGGCATCATATATATTTTTTGTGGAATTTTTAGAGCAACTATGTATGAGATATAAATTTAAGAGCACGGAATGGGTAAAATATGTAAAATTTCAGTTAAACAATTTTAGTTAATTACCCATTACTCACAAAAATACAAATAAATGGTCAAAATGTAGGCAATTAGTTGCTCGTCACAATGGTATTTTTCTTTGAATAAAATGACACCAAAATGAAGTCCAAATTAAAGCATGAACACAGGGGTCTTTGCGCAAATTCAGAAAACAAAATACAACTTGAACTTATGTACAGGGACTAAACGGTAATTAAAGAAACATGAAATATTTACAATGTAATTTTTACATAAAAAAAATGAGAAAAAGGACCTTCTTCTTCTTCCAGCACCCGATGGGATAAACCCAAAGGAAGGTGGGGGTCGACGGTGGTGAACCCAAAGGAGGTCGGGCGTTGACGGCGGCGGGCGCTTGGACGGTGGAGAGGGCGGCGGCGGCAGTCGGCCGGCGCCGCGAGGGGAGGTGCGGCGGTGGCGAGGGACCCAGCGGAGGGCGGCTGCTGCGGGGGCGTCGGGAGGCCGCTGGTGGCGGCCGGCTGTGCGCGGCGCGTCGCCGCTGGTGGCGTTGGCGCTGGCCGCGGCGCGGTGCACGGCCGGCGAGGCCCGGTGATTGGAGGAGAAGGGGTGGGGGGCGGCGGCGGTGGGTGCTTCCCCACCGCTGCTGCGTGTTATTTTTTTTTATTTTTTTTGATTTTTTACTGCTGTAATAAAAGGGAAGTTTTTTTTTGTTTTAGATTTTAAAATTTTTTATAATTTTGATTAGACAGGGATTAAACATGGTAAAGAAATGATGATGGTGAGGATGATAAACTAAACAAATGAGGGGGGAAATGGTGTGATGGTGGTGGTGGAAGGGATGATATGTTTGTGCTAAAAAAAATTTGCAAAAAGACTAGATAAACTAAAATTACCTACGTGAACGCGGATGCCTATGGAGTGCTCGTGAGAGCACGGTCTTCGCTCGAATCGTCGGCGCGCGATGAGCTTGAGCAGCGCGCGGTTGCGGCTGCGATGTTGGCCAGAAAACCAACGGATCACACCGGAGAGAGGGCCGTCGTCGCTCGATCGCGGTTGCGTCGCTGTCACCGATTCAACTCAGGGAACTAGGCTCTCCTCACATAAAGATGGATCAAAAGCAAAAATGAGGAGAATGACATGTATATAAAGAGAATGGGATGAGAGGTTATTAAAGTGGTGGGGTTGAATGGGAGGTTGATTTATTAATGGAGTTGAATGGGAAGTTGGGAAAAAATGGTGGAATAATGGAGTTGAATTGGTGGTTATTGTAGAGAATGGAAATTAAATAATAAATAAATAAATAAATAAAGTTATCTACTTTAAATACAATAAAATAAAAAGAGAAGAGAAATAGTGGAGAATTTACAAAAGAAGACAAAACACCATGTACATTTTTTTTTACTTTTCTAATATGTAATTTTTTGTCTTTTTAATAAGAGATATTTACAACGAAAAACTACAATAAAATAGTATAATTAAAATACAACACAAGTATGATTTTTTTGTAATTTTAATAATTAAGAAAAATATAATAAAAAATGAAGAAAGTATGAATATATACATAATGTACAATGTACATCTAGGTCCCAAAACCCAACTTTTGCAAATGAGCTCTGATTTTAATGAAACCACTTCCGTTGGATAGATAATTTTCTAACTTGAACTTTAAAAGTGAGTTTGGTGAATTTGGAGTTCATACGGAGCGGGAATTTAGCTTGGAAGTTGGTCTTTACGGCTTTTTCCCATTGGGATCTAGGAGCATTTATTTAAGGTAAAATTTGTTTTGTATTTTTGTATTTTTATATACATTATTATGAACAAGTTAGAGAAAGAATTAGCTAAAAAGGAGTTGAAATGAAATTATTAAAAATCCATGAAGTTTTGGGCTATTTACAAGTATAAAACTCCTTTGATTTTGCGGCTTTTTTTATTGTTAATTTATTTTGTACAATCTTATATACAGTAATTAGTGAGTTTTATTTACAAGAGGTATTTTGTTAATTTATTTATTTTATGGACATTTATTTGGGATTTTACTCGGGGATTTTGCTAAGATCAAGATATTAAGATGATGAATCGCGGATTCATCACCCCCCTATACTTAAACTTTGCTAGTCCTCGAGCAAATAAAGAATGAATAAGTTGGGTTAACCCCTGACTGTGCATGTGAATACAAGACTTGATCCGTTCAAGAACTCTCGGTTTTAGAGATCCTAAAATTCTAAGCTGAACCAAGCTCTAGTCAAAAGGTACCCAATTTCCCTAATCATCAGACTCTCTTTGTATACGTATATATAAGGGATATGACTTTAAGTGTTGACTGCAGTTACAAGAGTAGAGTCACAACGTCACCTAAGGTTCCAGTCCAAGAGACTCTCCTATGGACCCGATCCTCAACACTAGGGAATGAATCATTTCTTGCATCCAATCCACCGTCTTTTTAGTTGTCAGACTTGAAAGTGTAGATGGAAGGCCAGTTGATGGAGGGCATAGGATTGTGTCATTTCTTCTCTCCCTCTCATTGGAACAAGGATCCTCTCAAGTGCCTTATTACGCAACACATTTTTTTGGTGTTGATCAGTGCGTCCGTCAAGAGAAGTTGGAGCCGTCTGCACTTGTTTTCCTGGGAGTACACCGGGGTGTGCCTTTTTTGAGTACCTTTCGTACCTTCAACACCCAGACTTGTAGCATTTACGATGCAGAGCCCTTTTTTGGTGCAAGCCCGACTCCTGGTCCTAATAGCGGTGGTCCAAGTGGACACTTTGAAATGGTTGGGAGCGCTCGCCTTTGGTGGAAGCTCTTTTGATAATTGACTTTGTGGAATGAGAGCTTTTTCTTTGACATTTCATTGCTTTGTAGTATTTGTGGCTAGCTCCACTGCTTTTACCAAGAGTTGGCGCACACTGATCAACATTTTTTTATTTTATCACACCCTGGCACATAGGTAAATATCAAGAGATAGTACAAGAACCATGTTCTCATACTGGCTAAATGTGCTGACACTCAGGTTTCATGAAGCCTTCATTGATTTTATCCCATCCTCGAGTATCATTAAATCAAGTCCAAACTCAAATCCCTCTTCCCAGTTCCTCAAGTGAAATTACAACTCATCTCATCATAACTGCAGTCGTGTATGTGAGGTGCAGATCATATTCTTAAGGTAGAGACTAAGCATGCAATATAGCACACACATCTTTCAAACTAGGGAAATGTGAATAATTAAGTCAAGGACCCTAATGACTAAGGATGGTTAACTCAAAATCTCAAGACCTCATAAACCAAGTGTTCTTGAACATCACTAGTCTTGTGTGAAAGTGAATTGTGTTAGGGATTAAACCAACTTATTAGTTAGTTTTTTTTTAGTTATTGTTTTTGTTTTTTTTTAATGAGTGATTGATTTTTTTTGATTTTTTTTTAGATAAAGTTTTTTTTTTCACAAAGGTTTTTTTTTGACAAACAAAGGCAAAGAAGTTTTTTTTTTTGAAAAAGATAGGTGAATAAGAAAAGACTTTTTTTGAAAAAAAGTTTTTTTTTAGCAAAAGGATTTTTTTTGAAAAGTTTTTTTTTAAGCAAATAAAGAAAAAGAGTTTTTTTTAGGAAAAAGTTTTTTTTTACTTTTGTTACCCACTCCATAATTAGTGTATAATATATACAAAAATACGTGAAAGTACGAGGTATGGGTAAAGTATATATGTAATATATACACGCCCCCCTATACTTAGCTTGTGCTATGTCCTCATGGCACTAGGTGACAAAAAGACATAGCTCGTACCAAGCGTAGGAAAGCTAAAATAATAAAAAGTATAGAAGTTGATCCGCCCCCCCTATACTTAGGCTCTGGACAGCCTAAGTGTAGAAGAAGAGCAAAAATGGAGCGGACGAGGTCAATAGGAGAAGTGATGATTAAATACACATGGCGGGCATCGGTCCCCCCTATACTTAGGCTTTGGTCAGCCTAAGTATAGGACAAGAGTAAGTGTGAGAACCGACGTGATCTCGAGAATATACAAAGAAGGGAGAATTTGTACAAGAGTGATGGAATCTTCTAAGATGTTGAATCTTGATGCTGCATCCTCATGAAGAGTAATAAGATGTATCTGCTATGTGCTCACTCTGTATGAAGTTGATGACCTCGACTTGGACTAACTGCTCTTTGGAATCAACAAAATGTTTCAACAGTTGTCCATTCACCACATGAGATTGTGCACCATCTGTGAGATCAGCTATCTCTACACTTCCATTCTCGTGCACTTTCTTAACCACAAAGGGACCCGTCCATTTAGATTTGAGCTTCCCATGGAACATCTTCAACCTGGCATTGAACAACCATACCTTTTGTCCAGGGACAAAGTCTTTGCACCTAATGTGCTGATCATGCCATCTCTTTACTTTGTCCTTATAAATCAAACTGTTGTCATATGCCCTGTTTCGGATTTCCACGAGCTCGTTCAAGTTCAAGTTTCGACAAAGTTTCCCTAGGTGACAACTCCAATTAATCTTCTTAATTGCCCATTCGGATTTATGAATCAATTCTGCGGGCAAATGGCATGGCTTGCCATAGATCATTCTAAATGGTGAAGTACCCAATGGTGTCTTGTAGGCTGTCCTATAGGCCCACAGAACTTGGTCCAAAAGCTGAGACCAGTTCTTCCTATCGGGACGAACCAATTTCTGCAAAATGCTCTTCACCTCTCTGTTCGAAACCTCTGCCATGCCGTTGGACTGTGGGTGGTAAGGACTAGTAACTCTATGTTCAAATCCATAGTCCTTAGCTAAAGATCTCATATCTCGATTCACAAAGTGGCTACCCCCATCAGATATCAAAACTTTTGGCACCCCGAACCTAGCAATAATACGATCTCTCACAAACTTACAAACAGTCTTGCTGTCTGCGGTTCGGGTTGGGATAGCCTCCACCCACCTAGATAAATAATCAACCGCCAACAAAATATACTCATGTCCATGGCTGTTGGGAAAGGGACCCATAAAATCTATGCCCCATGATTGTTCCGAAGAGGATGGAACTGACAGATCCGGATGGATCTCTAAGTCATCATGAGAATAGGTTGATGCATCTCTAGCAAGATCAGACAACACCTGGCAAACTGCCTCATGCACTATATCCTCTCCAGATGAAAGGGTCTCGCTCTGTCCTGAAGGAATCTGTCCCCAAATCCCAACTGTGCTAATCATACTACAATCTGCCTCTGAAGATGAGTACTCTGTACTACTCTCTGAATCAGGTCGCTGACACTTGGTTTGCTTCATCTCAAGGTTCACTTCTCCACCTGGAGATCTGAACTTCATCATTCCCGTACCATAATCGAAAGCTGCGCCTGCGGTCCTAAGGAAGGGTCGCCCGAGAATGATCTGAGATTCTCTCCAATGATTGGGGGTCTCCATGTCCAAGACTGTGAAGTCCACCTGATAGTTCTGCCCCTCAATCGAGATAACGACGTTCTTCACTTCTTCCTTAGGTCTCTTCATTGAACGATCTGCAAATTGGAGTAAAGCTCTAGATTTGCGAAGTGGTCCCAACTCCAATTTCTGATATAATGCTAAGGGGAGTAAGTTGATCGAAGAACCGTTATCTAAGAGTGCGTGCAAACGCAATGTCGTCAATACGACTCTCCACATAGTGAGCACCCATGTCTCTCTTTTTCTTTGGCAAAGTATGATTCTTGAGACAATAGGTTGTGGCTACCGATAAGACATGTGTCTTTACATTTCGGTTATCTTTCTTCCTGCTAACCCTTCTAGGTGTGCATCTCACCTTAAGGTATTTTTGGAAGGCAGGATGGTTAGCCACATATTCATCAAATGGCACCTTAACTGTGATGTTTTCTTTACAAAACCGTGCCATATCGGGGTCATCTTTCTGAATCTTTTTTATGCGCTTTCCTGCCGTAAGAGCACGGGGGAAAGGGATTGAAGCTAAGGAAACAGGAAAAGAGGATGATGAGTCTGAATCATGAACTGAAAGATCATTCTTTGCATTAACGGGAAACAGAGTTCTTCATACAAGAATCTTTTTGATGCAACATGGACTCGAAATCAAAACTATCTACTACAGGTTGTGGAATAGAAGCTGGAGTGGTATCCGCCACAACCGGAGATGCAAGGTCCTCCGTAGACTCAGAAGAATATCCATGCTGACGATGCTGCGTACGTGCTCTCCTCCTCCTCTCGACTCCCTGAGTAGAAATCCTCGAATGGTGCTGATGGGGCTCTGAAATATGATGCCTCTCCTCCTCGTCCTCTAAAGACTCCTCAGGTAGAGCTCCAGAGATGCCCCTCCTCGTGTCCCTCGCCCGGTCAGGTACGACCACGGTCCTTCCGCTCCTGAGTGACATGTGGTTAGCCGCGTCACACGAAAGAATCTCATGTTCAGATTTAGGAGATGCTGAATAGTATACCTGACCAAAGTGCTGCTGAGAACTAGAACGGTTCAGGCTATTGGGGTTAGCCTGAACTTGGGCTGGGATCGAGGTAGAGGGTGCAGTCTGCTCGTCTCGCCATCTTGACAGGCGGTTGACATCCACCCGTAAGTCCTGAACCTCGTTCCTGTAGGAACGTAGCTCGTCGAGTATCTGCTGCTGAATATTCATGGACTAGACGATGAAGGAAGTGGATAAGACTGGGAAGAAGAACGGGAAGACTGGCCCTGCTGGCCAGTGTACTGCCTCTGCTGCTGCTGGGGTTGCGGGCCCTGCTGGCCCGTCTGGTAATGGCCCTGTCGGCCATACTGCTGGTACTGCTGCCTCTGCTGCTGGGGTGGATGGAATCCAGGGCTCTGCTGTGACGGAGGTGGTGCGGAGGTGAATGCGGTGTTGTGAAAGGTCGGGGGACGCTGATAGGTCTGTTGGTCTCCCGTACTTCCCTGCCTGGCAGGGTCCTGAGTATACCATATCCCATTCACCTCCCAAACTGGTGGAGGCTCCTCCTGGACTGTCTCTGCTACTGGAGGTGGCTGCTGGAAAGAGTGGGTGTAGGATTGGTCCTGCTCCCACGGCTGGGTTGCCCTGACACCAACTGCTCCTGAACATGGTGAACTCGGTAAATTGTAGCAGAGGGTGCAGTCACGGCAGGTATCCTTATCTTAGATACCTTCTCAGTCAACTCCTCCATCTGTTTTGGAAGTTTGGAGACACTCCGGTCTAACTCATCAATCCTCCTGTCGATCTTCTCGACTACAGTAAGCTTGTCAGCAAGGAGTCCCATGCTAGGGATCACGTCCTGAGAGAGATCGACTACAGCTGGTTTCCCCCCTCCAAGTGAGAGTGAACTGGGGGAAGGTGTATAGGCCCTGCTGGCCATCTGTGAGCGGCTAGTTTCAGCCATCTGCTCGAATACCCTCCAGACGGTATCCACTCCTCGTGATGTATAGCTGCCTCCACAGGCAGCGCTCACTAAACCCTGCATCTCAGGGTTGAGACCAGTGAAAAATGATTGGACCAAGATATTGTTATCTAATCCATGACAAGGACACTTCTGCAGGATGTCCTTGAATCTTTCCCAAGCATCACAAAAAGCTTCATGGGGTAATTGGGAAAAACTCGTAATGCGCGTCCTCATCATGTTAGTTCTACTCAAAGGGTAGAACTTCTTCAAAAACAGGTCCTTGAATTGGGCATATGTGGTGACGGCGATCCCAAGATTCTTTACCCAGTAATCAGCTTTGCCACCCAAGGCAAATGGAAGGGCTTTGAGCCTAATATAATCCTGGCTAACATTTTGATGTTTGAGGTTAGCACAGATGAGCTCAAAGTCCCTTAGGAATGCATATGGTTCCTCAGAAGCATTCCCATCGAAGTGTGGCAACAGGTTCAGAAAATGCGGCTTCAACTCAAAATCAACCTCGGGTTCGGCCGGACTCAAGTAGTTATGAATTTGATATTGTCCGGGGTTATAAGCCGCATCCATTGGTAGTTGGACCCCAACATTTAACTGTCCCAACTGAGCTCTCAATAATGCTTGTTGCTGCTCAGATGCAGCTAATCGGGCAAGTATACTTCTCATCGGGTCTTCATGGTTCTCTTCTTCCTCTTCTTTCTTCTTTGGAGGCATTTTACTTGTGTCTTCTATATGGCCTGAATCAGCAATGTGTTCTTTATTAGAAGAGGATTTATGAATCATGATATTCTCACCAAGGCGATGGTCTTCCTCGGTGAGGTGGGAAGAGAGAAAGGGAATGGTTTGAGAGTAACCATCCCGAGAGTGAGTGATCCTGGGCTCAAGAGGGTCATGAGTCCAGGTTGGTCCAAGTTGCGCTTGGACCTTTGAAGACGTACTATTTGGAGGGTTCAACGAGAGATTCGCAAAGTCCGAATAAATATCCCCCCAATCAGTCATCTTCGATGTCAAAAGAACCGATTAGATCACGATAATCAATGAGGCACTAGTTCTACGGTGCACGTAAATGTGCGGAGTGAACTCACACAATACAAACGCAATTCAAACCCCCAATTTCACCAACTCAACACGTGATGGCCGTAAGAGTTCGGCCGATTTATCTGGTCAATTTTAGTTGGTGAGAATACAATCTTGGAAAGATTAACGAGCTGTTAGGTGCCCGTATTTTCCTACAGACTGACCCGGTTCTTACGACTAGTTTGACCTACTTTCAGCCAGTATAGGAGTAAGTACTGACCGTAAAAATACGGCTACCCGTTCCTTGAGGACTAAGGCGTCCTCTAAACCTCCCACTCTGCTAAGGAAGTCCGGACCGTTTACCGGCTACCCGTAAATCCTCACTGTAAAGTAGCTAATCGCCTAAAAAGAAAGAACCAGTAGTAAGTAAGAAATCCAGACTTGGCTCTATCCTAGGGTCGTCTCTCTCTCACTTGCAATTAAAACAAACAATGAGGGCTTTCTGCACCCGAGAACAAGGGTTCTTTTTATTCCAATTAATTAGATCGACCTGCTCAATTCAGTCCCAATTTTAGAGTTAGGTTATCACTTGAATTTTATGTGAACACACAAGCACGTCTACCGTTCAGTCCCAATTTCCTTTTGACCTTAAGTTGTAAAACAAGATGGGAATCGGAAATCAGAATGCAAACGAGAAACTATGATGCATGCTCAGTAGGAGGTATACTTACAGTGAATCCCAGCACTCTTCATGCGTTATGCAAAACTGAATTTGTAAATATTACACTAAATGCATGCAGATCGAGAAAACCGCACCTAAACAATATACTATTAGCGGGGAAGAATTGATTGAATTTGAGCTAAGTAGTACGTGTCTATGTGCGTCTCATTATGAATCTTATAAGATAAGTGAATCTTCTAAGATAAGTGAATCTTCTAAGATAAGTGTGGCCTAATTTACGATGGGCACAAACAAGTTTGAATCTAAACTATCGTGTGCCTAATCCTTAATTTCGCCACTCAAGTCAAGCCCCACCCTCGCCGGAGAGTGAAACAGGCTCGACACACCACAAATAAAGTCCAAGTCTTTATACACACGCGAGCTCTCAAACAAGAGCCACTATAAAGAGCAAGCTAAATAATTACAAAATTTTACAAAAATTCTCTCAAAAATAAATTGCTTTATCCTCGCACTTCAGCAGTCGGCGCTCCTCGCGTCCGTCGACCTCCGATGCACTCCAAGTCCACCGGGCCCTCGCAAGGAAACAAAGATTTATATTAGAGAGATAAACAACAAGATATATACAAAAATATGAAGAGAAATAATTGAAAAAAAATGGAATAAATACAAGTGGCTCGGGGGTCAGACTACCCGAGTAAATGGAAAACTAAATCCAAATTTTTAAACTAATCCCTAAGCCGTTTGCCTCCCCGGCAACGGCGCCATCTGACGAGTCGCTAGATACGATGTTTAATTAAGTCACGTTGTAGCACGTGTACTTAGCGATTCGGTCAGAACCGAGAGAAGATCTCCGTGAAGAGTGTCTCGGCTTTAATTTATATCCCGGGCAAGTCCAGGGTCGAACTCAGGGAGGCAAAGGAACAACTTGGGGTTAATTCAAAAATAAAGATTTTAGATATCCAATGCGGTTTTTTTATATTTTTTTTATGCAAGAAGAATGCCAAAAACAAAACAAATGCAAATGCGGGTGAATCAAGACACTAAGAAAACATACAACAAGGCCAAATTAATTTTAATGTCAAATTAGTCCAAATTAGCCAAATTATATTTTTCCTAAAGTTCTAATCCAGTGGAGAACACAAAACACATTTTTTTAGAATTTTAGGGGTTAAAATGCAACAATGAAAATTACACTCTTTTTATGGGTTTTTTCGCAATTTATCACACAAACAGTAAGCAAAAAATATGAAAAATTTACTGGAACTAAAACATCATGCAAGGAGACTACAGTAATTTTTTTGGATTTTTCTGACAAATTATGATTTTTTTATGAATTTTTTAGTGAAAACAGAGTGACAGTGAGTAAATAATTTCTATTAAATCCACGTTATCAAATTAGTCAAAAAGAAAATTATCTCAAGTAGATATTTAGATTAGCAATGCAGGAGAGTTGAAATTTCATAAAAATGATTTACGTGGAATTAAATAAAAATCAAATACTAAATTCACTCTACAAATTATTTCAGGCACAAGACATCTCCATTTTAAATGAAATTTGGATAGAAAACGCATCACATATCAAGGCATCATATATATTTTTTGTGGAATTTTTAGACAACTATGTATGAGATATAAATTTAAGAGCACGGAATGGGTAAAATATGTAAAATTTCAGTTAAACAATTTTAGTTAATTACCCATTACTCACAAAAATACAAATAAATGGTCAAAATGTTGGCAATTAGTTGCTCGTCACAATGGTATTTTTCTTTGAATAAAATGACACCAAAATGAAGTCCAAATTAAAGCATGAACACAGGGGTCTTTGCGCAAATTCAGAAAACAAAATACAACTTGAACTTATGTACAGGGACTAAACGGTAATTAAGGAAACATGAAATATTTACAATGTAATTTTTACATAAAAAAATGAGAAAAAGGACCTTCTTCTTCTTCCAGCACCCGATGGGATAAACCCAAAGGAAGGTGGGGGTCGACGGTGGTGAACCCAAAGGAGGTCGGGCGTTGACGGCGGCGGGCGCTTGGACGGTGGAGAGGGCGGCGGCGGCAGTCGGCTGGCGCCGCGAGGGGAGGTGCGGCGGTGGCGAGGGACCCAGCGGAGGGCGGCTGCTGCGGGGGCGTCGGGAGGCCGCTGGTGGCGGCCGGCTGTGCGCGGCGCGTCGCCGCTGGTGGCGTTGGCGCTGGCCGCGGTGCGGTGCACGGCCAGCGAGGCCCGGTGATTGGAGGAGAAGGGGTGGGGGGCGGCGGCGGTGGGTGCTTCCCCACCGCTGCTGCGTGTTATTTTTTTTTATTTTTTTTTTGATTTTTTACTGCTGTAATAAAAGGGAAGTTTTTTTTTGTTTTAGATTTTAAAATTTTTTATAATTTTGATTAGACAGGGATTAAACATGGTAAAGAAATGATGATGGTGAGGATGATAAACTAAACAAATGAGGGGGGAAAATGGTGTGATGGTGGTGGTGGAAGGGATGATATGTTTGTGCTAAAAAAAATTTGCAAAAAGACTAGATAAACTAAAATTACCTACGTGAACGCGGATGCCTATGGAGTGCTCGTGAGAGCACGGTCTTCGCTCGAATCGTCGGCGCGCGATGAGCTTGAGCAGCGCGCGGTTGCGGCTGCGATGTTGGCCAGAAAACCAACGGATCACACCGGAGAGAGGGCCGTCGTCGCTCGACCGCGGCTGCGTCGCTGTCACCGATTCAACTCAGGGAACTAGGCTCTCCTCACATAAAGATGGATCAAAAGCAAAAATGAGGAGAATGACATGTATATAAAGAGAATGGGATGAGAGGTTATTAAAGTGGTGGGGTTGAATGGGAGGTTGATTTATTAATGGAGTTGAATGGGAAGTTGGGAAAAAATGGTGGAATAATGGAGTTGAATTGGTGGTTATTGTAGAGAATGGAAATTAAATAATAAATAAATAAATAAAGTTGTCTACTTTAAATACAATAAAATAAAAAGAGAAGAGAAATAGTGGAGAATTTACAAAAGAAGACAAAACACCATGTACATTTTTTTTACTTTTCTAATATGTAATTTTTTGTCTTTTTAATAAGAGATATTTACAACGAAAAAATACAATAAAATAGTATAATTAAAATACAACACAAGTATGATTTTTTTGTAATTTTAATAATTAAGAAAAATATAATAAAAAATGAAGAAAGTATGAATATATACATAATGTACAATGTACATCTAGGTCCCAAAACCCAACTTTTGCAAATGAGCTCCGATTTTAATGAAACCACTTCCGTTGGATAGATAATTTTCTAACTTGAACTTTAAAAGTGAGTTTGGTGAATTTGGAGTTCATACGGAGCGGGAATTTAGCTTGGAAGTTGGTCTTTACGGCTTTTTCCCATTGGGATCTAGGAGCATTTATTTAAGGTAAAATTTGTTTTTATTTTTGTATTTTTATATACATTATTATGAACAAGTTAGAGAAAGAATTAGCCAAAAAGGAGTTGAAATGAAATTATTAAAAATCCATGAAGTTTTGGGCTATTTACAAGTATAAAACTCCTTTGATTTTGCGGCTTTTTTTATTGTTAATTTATTTTGTACAATCTTATATACAGTAATTAGTGAGTTTTATTTACAAGAGGTATTTTGTTAATTTATTGATTTTATGGACATTTATTTGGGATTTTACTCGGGGATTTTGCTAAGATCAAGATATTAAGATGATGAATCACGGATTCATCACGTACATGTACTATGTATCCTCTTATTTCCCATGTTTCTCTGGTACGTCTCTTAGAAGAGTTTTAGAGGTTAGTTTTGGGCCCATTTGCAGTGGAGATACCATGATCATATTAGGAGGCATTGCGGATGAGTTGTTGGCGTGTGTCTGTGGAGGAAGAAATGGATGCCTTATAGTCTCGTGGCACGTAGACTGGTGTACATCGCCTCATGGTGCTTTTTTGTCGGGAGCAAGTTGGTGTTTACAGTGAAGCACCATGCCGGCGGTATAGTTGATAGATATAAGGAAGCACACCGTCCTCCTTTCTACCTTTGTCCTTGCCCAATGGTAGAAACCCAACTTTCTTTGATTCTTCCCTTAATCCCTTATCCCCTTCGGCCGGTGACCCATCACCATGAATCACCTGCAACTACGTCTTTCCATTATCTCTTCACCCCGTATCCCCTCAGGCCTTCGATCATCCTCAACGAAATCAGGCCATGGCCCTCCCCCTCCCCCACTTGATTCCCCTCTCCTATTTAAACCCAATTCTGATCACCTGTCCATATGATCTGTTGTCTTCAACTGATGAGAGAGAGATAGCTTGAAGGAGGCAGCCGGTAACATCAACTGCCCCATCTTCGATGACATCTTCTCAAGGCGCGATCCATGGAGGACCCCCTCCATGCTGATGCTCCTTATATAAGGACCAGGTGAGCTTCGAGGTTGCCCCACCCAACCTCTGAAGGTGATGACCATAGTTGAGACACTCTTCCCTCTCCTCCACCTTTCAACGATGTCATCCGCATGTATGCCATTTCCTCTTTAGCTTTATCATGTTCCCTTGTCCTCTTCTATACTTTATCCTTCTTCTCATTTATTCTTTTGTTTTCTCCATCACCACCACTGTTCTTTTCATCGTCCCTTAATCACACCACTATCAATGCACACCCCATCTCCGTTAACCATCTCACGTGCTTTTTCTAGCCCAATGAAACCTATCATTGATCCTGCTCCTCTCTATCGCCATGCCTAAGAGACACAACCACTCGCCCATCTCAATATGAATACCACCTGGTCGGAGGCCCACAACCCAGCCTACTTATCTTATTTCAAGACCACGATCGAGCATCGCCTCAATAGAGAAAACCTCATTGGTGTCCCTTTCCCGTGTGTCGACCATCGGAGGGGCAAGGACTCCTTTTGCTCTTGTCTGTGACGAAGAAGAAGACCCCAGGGGGATGCTACAGCTGACTTCCTATCAAGACATTGGGATTCATCCAAACCATCGATACCCGCTCGAACCTCAGCCCTAGGATCATTCTTCATCAAATGTCCAAGAGACGCCCACATAGACAAGGTGTGTCCATCATATCAAGAGGACCCCCTTTATCAACAACCATCGATTGACCACCCTAGCCTCCCATCCTCGGGTGGAATCTGAAGTAGGGAATAACATACATATGGAGCCTCGGTTGACGAGCCACCTTCAATCATCCGAGCCTATCAGCATGTGAGGCACCTCACATGCAGTGGTATTTTTGTGCTCGACCCCCTGCTCCTACAGACTTTTACGTATATGCCCATGTGCAGGGGTAAACTTCACAGATGCCCCTTTAGGTTGTAGAAGTTAAAGATATACCCATATGAAGGTCTAAATTACGACACTTTAAAAAAATTATTAAATTTATGCCCATAGACTTATGTTATTCATATATTGAGCATTCATTATTTGATTTCCATGAACTTGGTGTCGGTTCAAAGCTTGTTGTATTCTCCGGCATATAGAATACTTAATTACATTATTAGATGAAATTTTGGATATTGGTTAATATATTTACATAATTATTTAATTATTTTGAGCACACTTATTTATTGATCATAAATAAAATTATGAAAAAATTGGGGTATCACTCTGGAGGATTTTATTTGGAACTAAATGGATCATTCATTCTGAAACCAAGGGGTGACTCATTTATTAAATTGGGTGGCATGCTTTATCATTTCACATTCATTTTTTTGTCATTTAAAACTTCATAAAAATGTATTTTTTAATTCTCTCACATTGCATACATTATTTTCTCGCATAAAAAAACTATTTGTGAAAATTAATGCATCATATTTGTTTTAAATTAATTACATCTATTACTTTAAATCCCAAAAAAATATGCAAAAGTTAAAAAGACCCATAAAAATTCTTCTTTGAAAATCTAACAATAAGAGTTGTTTGAAAATTAACTCTAGACCCTCATGATACCTCCTTGAGTTCAACCTAGGGACTTGCTCGAGAAAAATAAATATTTGTCATATTGGGATTAATTGCACAATTATTTTCATGGGATTTTTGATTGATCATTGGATTTCTACACTATAATAAAAATGACAAATCATCAAGAGGATCTAATGGGATGTCATTGAAAACTCTGGAACACCGTCGATGATCGCCCTTGATCTCCAGCATCCTGATCGGCGGAGAAGACCAGAGCATGGGTCAAATATTCTACAACTAAGGTTGGACAGAATCAGAGGGCCATCCTCACCGTTCACGAGGGAGAACATCCACCGACTAATTCAGAAGGCCCATTGATTAGAACCATCGAACCACACCCAAACAACATTCCTCGGATCGACACATCACATGCATCAAAACGATCCACGCAAAGCCACCCGAGCCTCTCAGCCTTGGGTGGAACCAGAGAAACCACATGCAACCACGTGGAGGCGAGTGGACTCGAGCTGCACCGCACCCTAAGCCTAGCCGAGTCACATGCTTAACATACATGAACTTGGCCCTTTTGCAGCCCACACCCCAGTCTTTCCCAAAAACCACACATAGGTTTCTCCCTCACGTGCTCCAAGCACGTGCATGAGGTAAAATGTATGGACACTCCCCACACTTTCTGGAAACCATGTACGCACCCCTACGTGAGGAAATCTCCACAGAAGGCCCTATGACTTTCCAAAATTGCAAAAGAACTCATTTGAATGTCATTTTTGAGATCTTTATGTCTATTTATATTACATTTAAGCCCTTTAATTTCTTTTATTCATATCTTGAGCATCATTTTATCGGATTTCTATGTTCTTTATATAATTTTGAAATCTAATGCATTATCTATCATACAAAATACTTAATCATTCATTTTGGAGATATTTTGGGCATCAATAATGTTAAGAATGTAAGACTATGTTTATTCTGTGAGGTCTAGGGGTCCTTATATAGGACTAAACCCTAGGGTGCTCAGAGGAGGATTTACATAAATACCCCTATGGGGTTACATCGGGAAACAGTTGATAAGGAAACAGTGATACATAAGTAAATAGAGGTAAATAAAGGAACAATAATATATGGTATTCTCTAACACTCCCCCTCAAGTTGGAGCATATCCACCAATCATGCCCAACTTGGAAGATATCCATAAAAGACGTTTCTTTGGTAATGCTTTAGTGAATACGTCTGCAAGTTGAAGATCTGTAGAGATATGTGGTGTGACGATCTGTCCTCCTCGTATTGCATCTCGGATGAAGTGACAGTCAACTTCGATATGCTTTGTCCGTTCATGAAATACAGGATTGGTGGCAATATAGGTAGCAGACTTGTTATCACAGTAAAGCGGTATAGGAGTAGTAGCAGGGAACCCAAGGTCTCGTAGAAAAGATACAAGCCACGTGATCTCACAAACAGCATGGGCCATTGCCCTATATTCTGCCTCTGCACTTGATCTGGAGACCACGGTTTGCTTCTTGCTTCGCCATGAAACAAGGTTACCACCAACAAACATAGCATAGCCTGTAATGGATCGTCTATCCTCAGGGGAACTGGCGTAGTCAGCATCTGCATAAGCAGTAATATCAGTATGACCGTTGACCTTATAGATGAGTCCTTGCCCTGGTGATTCCTTCAAGTATCGAAGGATCAGAAGGACATCCTGCCAATCACTGTAAAGAGGTCTCTCCATATGGCGGCTGGCTCTGCTTACAGCATAAGATATATCCGGTCTGGTAACGGTGAGGTAGATCAGTTTACCCACAAGGCTTCTGTATCGTGTAGTGTCTTCAAACTCAGGATCAGTGGATGTATCATGTTTTCGTACTTCTGCAGGTATGCCCGATGGTTTGCATCCTTGTAAACCGACTTCTGTAAGAATATCCAAGCAGTATTTTCGTTGTGATAGATGTAATCCTTCTGCAGTACGTATCACCTCAATACCAAGAAAGTACCGGAGTTGTCCAAGGTCCTTGGTGACAAACACCTTCTGAAGGAAGGCCTTGGTCTCGAGAATTCCATTGTCATCGTCCCCAGTGACCACCATATCATCAACATAGACAGCAAGTATCACAGTACCAGTGGATCGTCGTCTAATAAACACAGAGTAATCAGATGTTGTCTTATGAAAACCAAGAGAGCTGATTTCACTGGTAAGTCTGTCAAACCAGGCTCGAGGGCTCTGTTTTAGGCCATAGATGGCCTTACGAAGTCGGCATACATACTCCCCCTCGACGGAGTAACCCGGCGGTTGCATCATATAGACTTCTTCTTCGAGATCACCGTATAGGAATGCATTCTTTACATCCAACTGATAAATTGGCCAATTCTTGTTAGCGGCAACAGAGAGAATTGTGCGAATGGACCCCATCCTAGCCACAGGAGAGAAGGTCTCAAAGTAATCGACTCCATATGTCTGGGTGAATCCTTTTGCCACAAGTCTGGCTTTAAGTCTGTCAATAGAATCATCTGGAGATTGTTTGGTCGTGAAGACCCATCTGCAAGCAACAGGCTTAATACCTGTAGGACATGGCACAAGATCCCATGTGCCTCTAGATATGAGTGCATCTATTTCTTCATTCATGGCTTGTCTCCAACCTGCATCTTGGAAAGCACTGTGATGATCTTTAGGAATGGAGATAGTCATTAGTGCATCGGCATATTGTTTGTCAGTGCATGAAAGTCCAGCAGTAGTAGTAAATTTAGACATAGGATAAGTGGTACACTTTCTCTTTGGCCTCCGTAATGCGATCGGCAGGTTGTCAGGATCATCCGGGACAGTAGTGGAGGGGAGAGTTGATGTCACGACCCGTCCCGCTAACCAGAACGTGCCGCGACAGAGATCTTTCTTCCTCATATTTTTTTTTCCTCAAGTAAACATGTGGCAATCTCAAAAACATAACATCTTTGTATTTCAAGTTCACAACATCAGCAAGTGTATTACACAAATTCTATCTATTACAACTTCTTACAAAATAACACAGACACTACAAAAACAACCTTAAAGCAAAAAGACACCTCCTTCAAGTGTATCCGTGGTCCTTTCTCCTGCTAATCGTGATTCTGCTGATCTGTATAAAATATAATATAACGGGATGAGTCTAAACCCATTTATGAGCTTAGACCCAGTGAAAGGATCTCAAGCTTTTTACATATAACTAAAATCTGAAATATGAGCATCATGACAAAAGTTTATGCTTAATACTGTGAAATAGCTTGAAAGAGACTTTATAACAGAAATTACATATAAAACATGCTAGTTTTGCTATTGAATGCTGAAATCACTTCAAAAGCAGATAAACTGAAACATAATCATCACTATCAAGCTGTTTGTACTAATCACCACTGTGGCTAATTTATTGACTCATGAACGCTGAAACAAAGCTAAGTCATACGCGCAGACGGTCCCAAAGACCAAAAACACCCTGCATACGGCCCAAAGCCTATATGTATACAGAATGCGGACCCAAAGTCCTCTTGATACCATATCTAATGGTTTGCCATATCTAATGGCGGTTTCAGGGTCATATCTAATGACATCACCATATCTAATGGCTAGTTCACGAATTGTATAAAAGAGCTACTGTGGTGCTTATCTTCTGATTCTGATCCTTTTCTTGTCACTAATAAACTGTACTTTTGCTAATTCAATCTCATAACAGCTAAATCATTAACATAAAACACTCTTGGCATAACATACATATTCTGATAGCTAGAACTTGTTTAAGAACTTGAAAACTGAGCCATAATGCATAGTAACCGTGCAAAACATAATTCTTTGCATAAAACTCATATCTAAATAGTGAAACATCACGTCTCGTGTTCCATCAAGAACAAAATGCATAAAAACGTGCTTTCATGATAAAACACTTGAAACGACGCCTGAAATACGTTCTAAAGCCCTGCTTTCATATCAACTGTATGGTACTTGTAATTCATGCGTAAAAGCTTTAGAAAAACACGATTTCATACTTGCTATTCAAAACTATGCATAAAAGCTAAAAACTAGTGCTTTAAAATAGCGCTTGAGAATCCCTCACCTGATTGTTGTCTAACTTGGGTCGGAAATGTTTCTTTTGTGAAATCCCCCCCTAAGGCCGTCTTACATTGAATACTACGGCTTGGTGCGTACAGAACTTCGTTACGGCTTCAAAAACACGCTCGATATCCGGCAGGGCTTCGCCGCGGCTCCTCTCGAGCTCCTCTCGCAACCTCGGCGGCCTTGCGGCTTTATGGTGGAGAAATGGGCGTGGGATGATATGAGGAGGTGTATGGGGGGTCATGGGTATTTATAGCCCCCCATCCCCTTTACATGTGTGACATGTGTCAACATGTAAGGGAGGCTCATGTGTATGAAGACACATGGCATGGCACATGGCAATATCACAAGGAAACTTGTTGCCCAAGTATGTGGCTAGTCTTATCCATGAGATTACTTGTTGCCCAAGCAATAGGCATGGCTTATCCACGAGTTTACTTGTTGCCCAAGCAAAAGACTACACCGTGACATGTGTTAGTCTCAAGATAATGACACATGGCACTACTGAGGTTTTGACACATGTCCTGACCATAGAACGACACGTGTCCCATGATTTACACTCCATGTGTCCTACTTTTGCTAATGACGCTTAATTAACACTAATGGCGGGTAATTAGCACTAATCATGCTTAATTAGTCTTAATGATGTGATTATAACTAATGAGTATAAATCTATGCTAATGACGCTTAATTATCACTAATGATGTGTAATTAGCACTAATCATACTTAATTAGTCTTAATGATGTGCTAGACAATCCAAAGAACTCTTAAAAGTCATAATTATTCAAGATGGTCTCTGATTTTTACAAAACAAGTTTCAATGAAATTGTTGCATCAAAGCGAATCTATTGACTGTGTCAAATACTATTAATTCAATATTTCCTTGAAATAACACTTGATATCATTCAAAAGTATAGTGTACAAAAACGCGTATTACAATTCTCCCCTACTTGTAATAAATTTCGTCCTCGAAATTTAAGTACCTTTGCTAGCTTGAAAATAAGTGGGGATATTGAGATCTCATTTCTTCCTCTCGTTCCCATGTGGCTTCTTCTATTGCGTGACTCCTCCATAGAACTTTGACTAAAGGAATCTTCTTTGTACGAAGCTCTTGTACTTTATAATCTAGAATTTCCACAGGAACCTCCTCGTATGACATATCTTCCTTCAATTGAATATCTTGCGGTTGTATCATATGGGTTGGGTCTGGAATAAACTTCCGAAGTGTAGAGACATGAAAGACATCATGTATCCTTGCTAGTTCAGCTGGAAGTCGAAGTCGATAAGCTACACTTCCAATTCTCTCAGTAATCTCGTAAGGGCCAATGTATCTAGGGCTTAGTTTCCCTTTCTTCCCAAATCTAATTAGGCCTTTCCATGGAGATACTTTCAGAAATACATGGTCTCCCACTTGAAACTCTAAGTCTCTCCTTCGCTTATCTGCGTAACTTTTCTGTCTGCTTTGTGCTGCCTTTAAGCATCTCTTGATTTCCTCAACTTTTTCTATTGTACTTTGTATTAATTCAGGTTGAACCAATTTTCTTTCTCCAACCTCACTCCAACAGATAGGTGTTCTGCATGGTCTACCATACAAGGCTTCATAAGGTGCCATCCCAATACTAGTATGATAGCTGTTATTGTATGCAAATTCTATAAGTGAGAGATGTTCATCCCAGGTTTCTTTAAAGCTCAGTGCACAAGCTCTAAGCATGTCTTCTAGAGTCTGGATAGTCCGTTCTGATTGGCCATCTGTTTGAGGATGAAAGGCAGTACTAAATGCTAACTTTGTTCCCATAGCTTTATGTAAGCTTGGCCAGAGTTTGGAAGTAAATCGTGGATCTCTATCAGAAACAATTGACACAGGAGCCCCATGACGGCTAACTATCTCATTAACAAAGATCTTTCCCAAGCGGTCTAGACTGTATGTCTTGTTAATGGCTAAGAAATGTGCAGACTTAGTTAATCTGTCTACTATGACCCATATTGCATCGTGACCTCGACGGGTCCTTGGAAATCCTGTAACAAAATCCATAGTGATGTGTTCCCATTTCCATTCTGGTATTGGAAGTGGCTGTAATGTCCCCGCAGGTCTCAAACGCTCCGGTTTTGTTTGTTGGCATATAGGACATCTAGAAACATACTCTGCAATCTCTCTCTTCATGCCAGACCACCAATAGTAGCTCTTAAGTGTTCTATACATCTTAGTACTTCCTGGATGCATAGTATACATGGAGTTATGTGCTTCTTCCAGAATCTCAGTCTTTATATCAGATTTCCTTGGAACACACAATCTTCTTTTGAAGAATAAGACCCCCTGACCATCTATTGTATACCCGGCTTTATCTCCTTCCTTAATCTTCTCAATCATTCTAATGATTTCAGAATCATGGACTTGTGCCTCCTTAATTTTATCATATAATATGGATCTCATTTGTAAGGATGCTAATAAGGCTCCAGAGCTATTCATGGTTAATTTTGCACGTAACTCTTTCAACTGATAATATTCTCCTTTTAAGTGAGGTAGGTGACCATTAGACTTTCTACTAAGAGCATCAGCTACGACATTGGCTTTCCCCGGATGATATTCTATGGAACAATCATAATCTTTGATTAGTTCTAACCATCTTCTTTGCCTTAAATTCAACTCTTTCTGAGAGAAAATATATTTCAAACTCTTGTGATCCGTAAAGATTCGACAAGTTTCCCCATATAGATAGTGTCTCCAGATCTTTAGGGCAAATACTATAGCAGCTAACTCAATGTCATGAGTTGGGTAATTTAACTCATGTTGTTTTAGCTGTCTAGATGCATAAGCAATCACCTTATCATTCTGCATTAAGACGCATCCCAGCCCTTGTCTTGAGGCATCACTATAGATTACATAATTACCTTTCCCTGATGGAAGGCTAAGTATAGGTGCTGAGGTGAGACGACTCTTGAGTTCCTTAAAACTCTTTTCGCATTCTTTGTCCCAACTATACTTCACATTCTTCCTAGTTAACCATGTCAATTGTGCAGCAATTCTAGAGAAGTTTTCTACAAATCTTTGATAATACCCAGCTAATGCAAAGAAACTTCGGATTTCTGATGCATTTATCGGTCGTTCCCAACTAAGAACAGCTTCTATCTTTGATGGATCCACTGTTATTCCTTCTCCAGATATGACATGGCCTAGAAATGCAACATTCCTTAACCAAAACTCACATTTATCAAACTTTGCATGTAATCGATGTTCCTTCAGAGTTTGAAGTACAATTCTCAAGTGGTCTCTATGTTCTTCTTATGTTTTAGAATATACTAGAAAAACAAGATATGTACTTAACCAATCCATTCCTATGATAGCATCAAATACCCTTATCTCCATAGGAATTAGTTCTACTTCAATAAAATTTTCTCCTACAAATGATTCTGCTTCTTACTTCTATACATGTCCAAATGGCAACTGGTGCTCTAATTCATATTTTTTAATAGACTGGGCAGCCATACTTCCTAGTGTTTGAGCTATCAAGGTCAATGTGTCATACACGATGTTTTTGTTATCATTCTCCTGACTAGGGCCTTGGGTGGTCGCATGAGGTTGCTCTACTGCCATTGTTTCCTAAATAGAACCTCAATTAGATTCTGCATCAATATAAATCCTCCAAGAATGATTCCAGATATCCTCAATACTATAATATCAATTTATTTCTAAGTCCCAATAAAATTATAATAACTAAATTATCTTCCACTACTTATAGGTCAACTCCTAATATAATTCTTACCCAAGGTCCCAAAACCTTTGCTCTGATACCACAAGTTGTCACGACCCGTCCCGCTAACCAGAACGTGCCGCGACAGAGATCTTTCTTCCTCATATTTTTTTTCCTCAAGTAAACATGTGGCAATCTCAAAAACATAACATCTTTGTATTTCAAGTTCACAACATCAGCAAGTGTATTACACAAATTCTATCTATTACAACTTCTTACAAAATAACACAGACACTACAAAAACAACCTTAAAGCAAAAAGACACCTCCTTCAAGTGTATCCGTGGTCCTTTCTCCTGCTAATCGTGATTCTGCTGATCTGTATAAAATATAATATAACGGGATGAGTCTAAACCCATTTATGAGCTTAGACCCAGTGAAAGGATCTCAAGCTTTTTACATATAACTAAAATCTGAAATATGAGCATCATGACAAAAGTTTATGCTTAATACTGTGAAATAGCTTGAAAGAGACTTTATAACAGAAATTACATATAAAACATGCTAGTTTTGCTATTGAATGCTGAAATCACTTCAAAAGCAGATAAACTGAAACATAATCATCACTATCAAGCTGTTTGTACTAATCACCACTGTGGCTAATTTATTGACTCATGAACGCTGAAACAAAGCTAAGTCATACGCGCAGACGGTCCCAAAGACCAAAAACACCCTGCATACGGCCCAAAGCCTATATGTATACAGAATGCGGACCCAAAGTCCTCTTGATACCATATCTAATGGTTTGCCATATCTAATGGCGGTTTCAGGGTCATATCTAATGACATCACCATATCTAATGGCTAGTTCACGAATTGTATAAAAGAGCTACTGTGGTGCTTATCTTCTGATTCTGATCCTTTTCTTGTCACTAATAAACTGTACTTTTGCTAATTCAATCTCATAACAGCTAAATCATTAACATAAAACACTCTTGGCATAACATACATATTCTGATAGCTAGAACTTGTTTAAGAACTTGAAAACTGAGCCATAATGCATAGTAACCGTGCAAAACATAATTCTTTGCATAAAACTCATATCTAAATAGTGAAACATCACGTCTCGTGTTCCATCAAGAACAAAATGCATAAAAACGTGCTTTCATGATAAAACACTTGAAACGACGCCTGAAATACGTTCTAAAGCCCTGCTTTCATATCAACTGTATGGTACTTGTAATTCATGCGTAAAAGCTTTAGAAAAACACGATTTCATACTTGCTATTCAAAACTATGCATAAAAGCTAAAAACTAGTGCTTTAAAATAGCGCTTGAGAATCCCTCACCTGATTGTTGTCTAACTTGGGTCGGAAACGTTTCTTTTGTGAAATCCCCCCCTAAGGCCGTCTTACATTGAATACTACGGCTTGGTGCGTACAGAACTTCGTTACGGCTTCAAAAACACGCTCGATATCCGGCAGGGCTTCGCCGCGGCTCCTCTCGAGCTCCTCTCGCAACCTCGGCGGCCTTGCGGCTTTATGGTGGAGAAATGGGCG